>MU228481.1:986821-1010285 GCA_018584345.1 Thuja plicata
TGATGAGTGAAGTTGGAAGTGATATAAGTTGAGGAGGAATCAAGGGAATATACATTGAAAAGCTAAGTCACCATCACCATCATAGCAAGAACTGAATATCCTTGAAGGAACAACGTAAGCCCGCCGACGTGATTACCAGCAAATCACATCATTATAACTGAGTTAGGGTCCACAGGTGAAAGGAACCTTGGAGTGTTTCCTCACGTTCCTCGTGAGTATATACTTTTCAAGAGAGGGTTGAGTGTTTGATACCCAGTATCAAGTGTTCAAATCCTATATGTTATGTAGTGGTACAAAACTCACATCAACAGTACCCGGATGCCAGTACAGAGGAGAGGTTGACGGAAGTGAGAGTGGAGGTGAAACAGGTGATGCAAGAAGAGCGACAACTCTCACATAGCAGTACGAGTACGTCTGTATGGTGAACATCAGAGGCAAATATCATAGATCAAATGCTGCAAGCCATCGTATCGGTACGGGTGGCAGACCTACTAGAAACATTGCCACAATTGAGGAATAGTCATCACTAAGGCAGCTAACAACAAAGCATGAGACAAACCTCCCCGCAATGAAGGAATGCCAGAAGGCAGGACAGAGAATGGTATGAGTGAAGAAGAAAACAACCCCTCCAAGACCACCACTGACCCTATGTTGCTAATGGTAGGAGTTGGAAGGACACCCGCGGTAGTGGAAATGGAAATCATGGGTTACAAATTAACAAACACCATTGTGGACGCGGGATCGGGAGTGAACGTACTACCAGAAGAAACATAGAAGGCCCTAGGCAAGTCAACTCTCTGGCCGCCGACATTCCACCTTGTAGGAGCAGACCAACATGGAATCAAACCTATTGGAACCTTGATGGGGCAAAAGGTGGTCATTGGGATGCAACAGTTCCTTCTCGACTTTGTAGTCATCTCTCGAGAAAAAGGGGTACGATGCCCTCCTGGGAAGAGGTTGGCTCATTACGACAAAAGCTAATCACAATTGGAAGAAGAATACCCTCTTCATTGAAAGCGAGGAAATACGTGATTGATCTCCAGAATTAGATAGTAAGTCAGGAGTTGGCATCAGATTCTGAGTCGGAAGGAGAAGACTTGGACAGAGGACAGATGAAACCTGATGAGGAAGGTGTCCTAAGGTTAGGGAATTGTTCTGAGGACAAGACTAGTTCCCTCAACAGGCTGTTCCACTGGTAGATAGAAGATTATGAACTTTTCCACCTTGACTGCAACATGCTGGCAATCTAGGAAAGGGACACATTCGCTCCAGAGAAAGGCGAGTAAAAGGAAGGTGCGGCAGGGGTGGATGACACGCCAGCCCACTTGTTTGAAAGTGATAAATCAACAAAGTTGAGGAGAAACCAAGCATTTTATAAGCAAGAAGTTGAGAAAACCACCCGAGGCAAAGAAGGAAGTTCACGGTAGTAGCTGGAAGGAAGATTCACCGCACTCGCAAGTTGGGAAAGTTGCAGGACGCACATCATATGGTCATGACATTCCAAGCATCCGTACACCGTACAGTCAATTGGCGAGGAGAAGAAACCTCTACTGTCGTATGCCGTATGAGACTCCAAGAGAGGGACCGTACGTACGACAACCGCACAAAAGGTAATAAAAAGAATGTACAAACGACAACCAACATGTCGTATGGAAGGCATCAAGTGGGTCGTATGCTGTACGAACGCTGGGAGTACCAAACGCAGGGCGTACACCGAACGAACATTGGATAGCAGACCGCACACTATACAGTGGGTAGGAGAAAAGTTGGGGGAGAGAAGACTCCCGTATGAACTCCAGTAGGTCATACGAACAACAAAACTAACATCATACAAAGACAAAATAGGTTGTACGGTTGGAGTTGGGAGGATTGTCGTAGGATTTGTAGGTTGTATGAATGGGATAGAGGAAAGTGCAGGCCTCACACAAGGATCAAAAACTCATATTAGTGCTAGGAAACCGCTGTACGAGCAAGGCGACATGGTAAAGGGAAGTTTCGTAAACCCTAAAAAGGGCAGTTACAACATTAGCTATAAAGCTATAGCCAACAAGAAAAAACTACCATTCATGGGTTGCATGCAGAAATGAAGAGGATCTGAGTTTAAATATCGAACTTTTCAACGTTGCAGAAATTGGCTAAAAACTCTATTTTTGGGCTTCATTAGCATTGTTTTAAACATCCAAAAATATCAAGTAAATGGTGTGCGCCATGGAGTTTTGTATGGTTTTGAAGGTGCTTAGGGAAGAACAGGAGATTGTGCTACCTCGCACCCCTATTTTATGCCTAATGACTACCTTTTGCTTGAAAGGGAAGGAGCGAAAGTAGAGGAGATTGTGCTATGACTTGACACACCAAACCCTGGTGACCTTCCAGGTACTCTTGAGAAATATGGTCGCCAAATGGAAGAGATGGCTCAATTCATGACCTGGATAGGAACGACCAAGGAAACAAATGTCGCCCAGGACATGGTAGTGATACAAGTAGTGGAGAGGCTTCTCAAATTTATGAAGGAAGAATGCCACTCGGAGTTCACTAGGTGTTTCAATGCAAGAGGATGCCCACAGGTGGAAACAGAAGAGAGGATGGTCGCTTGGAAGCCTTTTACTAGGAAGTTATTTGTACCCCCATGGCATTGAGACATGTTTCAGGGAGCTACTACTGCACCATAATCATATCACCATCGCCGTAGAGGAGTCCAATATGGCCAAGGGAAAAATTAACCAACAACTTGAACAACAACAAAAGGTTTATTCCGAGTTGGCATAAAAGAGCCGAGTTGAGCTGGTGCAGGAGCACTCGCGAGTCACAACCTTGAAGGAAGTAGTAGTCTAGCTTCACGAGCAGTTAAGTGAAAGGGACTGTCAGTTGGCAGGAAAAACAAAAGAAGTAGAGACCCTTCAAAAAGGCATAGTAGAAAAGGACATAGAGCTCGAGAGGGTAAAGAAACAATTGATGGAGGCAACTAGTGTATGGTGCATGCAGCCAAACAATTGGAGATAGAAGCCAACCAATGCCTTTGCCGTCTGCAACAGGAGTCCACTCCAGTAGCCTCTCCAGCTCCAGGGACGCCCCCTCGTCCCTCTCAGTAATTTCTTTTATAGTTTGTACTTTTTGATTTGTGTTGTCTGGAAGATGACAATTTTTTTGGGGGGAATGTGTAGATGACATTTATGCCAATAGTAAATAAATCTACTTTGGTTAGTTAAAAGGGAAATGAAATAAGACTTTGTTCCGAAAGGGTGTCAGTTACCGACAGTTGGCAGACTTAACCAATTGGCAAGCCTATTTGTATCCAGACGTAACAAGTTGTTGTGGGGTTGGTTGTACAAACATATCATGATATTAAATCCTCATCTTTCAACATATATTGCATTGTGATTGTTCCATGTTATTCTGAAGTTCATGTTATGGTATTTAGAAATATAGTGTATAATTAAAATTGAGTACTAGTGTTACATTTCACTGATCATATAAGCAACCAACAATCATTTATGGTAGGAGATCTTGTATTCTTACGGTTACAGCCATATAAACAATCTTCAATCAAGAAGAATGGGACAAAAAAGCTTAAATCCCGCTTCTATGAACCATACAAGGTGCTAAGAAAGGTTCGTGAAGTGGCATATGAGCTAGAGCTCCCTGATGATAGTCGAATTCACAACATATTCCATGTCTCTAGACTCAAGAAAGCTTTGGGACAACAGGTGGTACCATGTGCAGAATTACCCCCACTTGACGACGAGGGACAACTCATTCTAGAGCCAGAAGTTATCCTCGATACCAGAGAAAGGAAATTAAGAAACGTAAATATTAAGGAGGTTCTGATCAAATGGAAAGGATTACCGAGGGAGGATGCTACTTGGGAGAAAGAAGAGTCCATTAAAATGCTTGAGGACAAGCAAACTCGGGACTGTGATGACCCTCGATTCATAACAATGGAAAAATATGTGAATATTGTTACTAATGCAAAAGTATACCCCATGTGTTAAACGTCAAATATTAATAGTGATAGGAAACTTCAATTGTTAGATGTAAGAGATAAATGAATATTAAAAAAAAAAAATATTATTAATTGCGATGATAATTCTCATGGTTCTATTCTAAAGAGGTAAATGAATATTAAACAAAAAATATTAATAAGTAATATTATTAAATTATCATTACAATCCTCATAGGGATGGTAATACCGTTTTCCCAAATAGCATGGAATCCGAATTGAAAATTAAATAAACCAATAATAATAAATAGAGCCTGGATGAATAATAATATAGTCCACAATAATGGGACGCACAACCAAGGAATTCAAATGACCTTGATTAATATGTAGAGCTGAAGACTGGGCTGGTCGACTCAGCAAATCCATGTGCATCATACTATCGTGTCTAGCTATAGCCACGTTGGTGATGCTGGAGATGATAATGTTTGGCGTTACCTTAATATGAGACATAACAAATATAATTTTGTCAACTAAGAGCCACGTCCGTAATTTCCTCTATTTGCATCAGCGGATGCAACTCTTCGCATACAGGATGTATATGTATGAGATTCCACAATGAAAGAAAGGCATCGAAGAGGAGAAATATATCGGGGGACATAAAAAGATACATAGGAGTGAGAGGAGCATACAGAAAACATTATATTAACAAGACACTAAACCAGCGAATACTAAGAATACAAGTAGCGGTGATTGGAAGAGGAAGGAAAGAATACTCTTCATACATGGTACCATACTCTCAACCATCCATAAGGATAGTAAGTATACCAGACACGCTAATTCTACCAACATTTGGAATATAGATTTGGCTACAGAATACAAACAGCGTACAGTTACAAGACAGCGGTTAGAGGCTAGCATTAGAATATATTTTGGCTGCTGAGACTTTAAAGGTAACAATTGGTATTTGTATCAAAATTACTGTTATTTATAAGTTGACATCTATGGTATCTACCTTAGAATTACTATTACTTAGAGACTGGTATTTATAATGGGCATCTATATCAGTAGTGTTATTAGGAGTATTTACATCAGTTGTATTAGTAGTTGATACTCAGATATTATAAATTAGAGATTGATAATTATTGCAGAGATATTATGAATTAGAAATAGATATACATGTGTTTGCCAAGCCATGCCTGGCAATGACATTCTTAAATATAAGAGTTCCAATCAGAGAATCCAGAGACCAAGCTATGGTTTGGTAGAGGGAATTCCAAGTGAATGCTAGAGAGATTATTATAATCTCTAGAGGCAGTATATACTGTAGTGGTTAATCATATGCATATGTGTAAGAGACAAGAGGCTTGGACAGAGATGAGACCTCTTCCAAGATTAGCATAGAGAGGATTCACCAATTAGTGGGGATCCTAGAGGCCTTAGGGACACTCACTCAAAGAGATGGTTAATTAGCTGAGATTTATTCTCACCAGAGGGCTAAGTAGTCTGATTGAGGGTCTTTCTCCAAGGATTTAACTTTGTTTAGCATGAGGTTAGAATATAATTTATTGAATTAATGTTTATATATATATGTTTATTTTATTATCTACTAACACTTGTTACAGGTTTCATCATCAAAATACCACGGAATACCTAAACTAGAAGGTAGGGACATTACAAGAAGTCACAAAAAAATTATTATATTGTGATATTGCTATCAGGATTCAATTGTGTAGTTTTATTTGAGTCATACTCATTGACCCATGTTTCATGAGTGGTGGTTCACAAGAACCATCTCTCATGAGAATGAATGAAATACTTAGAACTCATTGCATCTAGGTGATGTTCATAGAGGTGAAGTACTGGGGCTTCCCTGGAGGTTACCCATCCCAGTACTACTTCAGCTCTAGCGCGCTTAACTGTAGAGTTTTGTCCAAAGTTAAGCCCACTTTGCTTGCAATCCCATTTGCAAAACCTTCAGCAAGTGTTTTGCCTTATGAACCATTCATTAGAAAGCCCCTTAAGCTCTCCTACTTATCAATTATTATATTGTTTTTCGACGGTTGATGCCCTCTTTTCTAAGAGATCAGGGGTTTGATATCTCTCATTCAAAGAGAATCGTGTCTCTTGTTGAGTTGGTGTTCAATGGAAGGGATCAGTGTCTCCTTTGGGTTGGTGCCTAGGAAGACTGTAAGAAGTTTCCTATATAAGCAATATTTTACTGTCGTTTTCTCCTGCATTTCCACGCAAATTGTGTCTGCATCTTGTGTTCTCAATTGTTAAATCTTATTTGTGTGGATGTTTTGAAATAATGGATGTTTTAAATTATTTCATTATAGTTGCTGAACTTTTTAATAAAGCGAAAAGTTGCTCTTATGCTGATTCACTGCCTCTTAGTAAAGTTTATGTGTTTCTTCATTGTGATAAATTATTAAGTATGCCCATCACATGGAATGTATTTTTCAATTTGCATGTAATTGAAATTTGGTTCTATTAATCCTGCACTTGATGGCATCTCTTTCCTCTTTGCTATTCATGACATTGTTGCCCAATGGAGTAGGCATTGGTTTACATTAGTAAATACCCAACCATCATTGCTAGAGTAGGAGTAGTTTAGAATATGCATGTTGTTCATGAATTTGTGTGCAAACTAGGGGACTAACCTTCAGCAAATTTGAACTGTTAAATCTTCAGAGAAACATGTTTAGTGTATTTGTACCTGGCCAGTGCATAAGAAACATCAAATGAAATCATTTTAAGGGATTAAAATATTGCTGTTATTCATAGGTGAATGTGGAAGGTGTTATCAGCTATATAAGAGGCTATGTGCAGCTAGGTTGTGATTAACCTAAAGACAATATTTTCTGTCAGGTGTATATTTGAGTTCAGCTGCTGACCATTGCTATCATGTTACATTTTAATTGATATAAAAACCTATTAAGGACACGTCTGGGAAAGCCCTTCCAAGTTTAAGTTGAGGTTGAAGTGTGGGTGACACTACTCTGTTTTGTCTTTAGTTCAGCTGCTGTCAGGTGTATATTTGAGTTCAGCTGCTGACCATTGCTATCATGTTACATTTTAATTGATATAAAAACCTATTAAGGACACCTCTGGGAAAGCCCTTCCAAGTTTAAGTTGAGGTTGAAGTGTGGGTGACACTACTCTGTTTTGTCTTTAGCCTGTAGTCATCTATAGTTTGTTGATGAACCCCATTTTTGTCTTCTTGCTGACATATCCTTGGCCTTGAAGGTAAGAAATGTTCTAGTATCATGGAGGAGTGTCTTTGGGATCTAACAGGCTACATGCCCCTTGAGTTTGGCTTTTGTCATCTTCACCCTTGACGATCAGGAGTATCCCTTATACTTGAAATAGTCCTTGAATTCATTGATCTAGTTAATGATCTCTTTGAATTCAATGCACCAGAAATTTTTTTGGACATCCATCTTAGTGCGTATATTAATCATCTTAAGAGACCTTAGGAACTGTTATTCTCCCTCTTCCTAAGGACTCTCTTCTAATCTTGCTCTCTCTTCCTTGGTCACTACAATTACCTTCCACAATTTTCAGTATTCATTCTGTGGTCAACCTCCAGGGCAGCTAATCCATTCAGGAGCTGCTTGAACATTTCTTCAACTCTGGCCTTTGTGGGACCTCTCCTTTTCATAAGCATGATATCATGAACAAAATACTCTCACAAACTGAAAACCCCCGATTTCATGTGCGTCAAGTAGGTTAGTATGCTTATTACTAGAAGAAGATACATGGAAACCATGTTTTCTAGAGAATTCAGTTATGAATGAAGTGAAATATTAATTTGATGTTATCTATGGTTTAAAGATGTTTATATGCCGTGATTGTTTAGGGAACACTTGTATAGTTGTTTAATGTTTAATTTGCAAATTATTGATCCTAGTACTTATAGGTTCATTGTGTATCCTGTGTCAATCAGTGCAAAATGTACATTGGGCCTTTCTTATGAGAGAAGATTGCTGTGGTACTTTGAATTTTCTGATGGATTTTATGAGGGGATATTTATCGAAAGGTTCAATAATTTATGTTTAAGGTCCACTCTAGTACTATTTAGCAATTCAATCTAAGGATTGTTTTCCATTCGTAAAACAAAATGCATGAGTAGATTTACATTTATCAATCTGAGTAGATTTATGTACCATCTGTAATCAATGTTGTAACCAAATGCATCTCTCTTGTACAATCCTTTGACAAATTATAGTACATACCATATTTCCAAATACTTTATGAAATTCTGATTGCAAGCAAATTCTAGTTAATCTCATGTTTCCCAGTGTCTATGATTTGATTGTGACCACTGCAATTGTAAGATGCCAGACTAAATAGTTATATGCTTATCATCTTTATATTTTTATGTAGCCCGTTACATGATTATTTTGTGTGACCTTGCTAATTTTTAAAATCACTTTGATGCTTTAGCGTGTATTATAACCCCATACATTTTGTCCTTGATGCAGAATATATGTCTGGAGGCAGTCTGTATGATTACTTGCACAGGCAAGAGGGTACCTTGCAGTTGCCAACACTGATAAAATATGCAATTGATGTCTCGAAAGGAATGGAATACTTGCATGAAAACAAAATCATTCATAGGGATCTAAAAGCTGCGAATCTACTAATGGATAGAAACTATGTATGTCCATTTATTTGAAGCTTGCTTAAGATTCATTGACAATTTAGCATAACTGATGGTTTAATGACTGGTTTTCTGTTGCAGGGATTCACTGCTTGATTTCGTTAACTTTATTCATGTTCCTTTAGAGATATGAAAAATTCTTATTTTGATTACACTTTTGTTTTTTCTTTGCAAAACATATTGATATTAGTTTTGGTATGTCATTTCTGAGAAACTTGTCATTTTCTGGTTGTTTGTATAATTCCATAATATATATTGAAGAAAACAGTTTAATTTGTAGCCTATATGAAGAAAACCCTTTTTATACACAAACAGAAATAACCTTAGCATCAACAGTCCACTTAAAATGATCAATATGGCTTACAACTACATGTAAATGTTGGATGGAATATCTTTCCATTCACATTAAGTTGAAAATAAAACAAACTTATAATAATTATATAACATGTAGTACAAGTGCATAATGCTAATAAATAAAATATTGGCACATTGTTTAGTGATGTTTTGGCTTCAATCAGCTTCCTGCAAACTTGCAAATACAGTCAAACAATGGAAATGAATTGCTGTGCGATTTCATGGTGTGAGACTCTCTGGTAATCTTTTAAGAACAATCATTTAAGCATCATTCACAACTTTCTGGATCTTTAATTAGAAGTTGTATGGAAGACCACTTGACCACATATTTATTGGAAAATTTAAAAATATGATATTTATGGACAATATTTAGGTATTATTTCATATTATAATCTTGTAGGAGAATGAACAAATAATAAAATTTTCAGTTAGGGACTAAAGTTCAATTATGAAACCACTAATTTTTTTCTAACATATTATTCTTTCCCTTCAAATAATTTAAATTGATGTATGACTTTGGAATGTTTATATTAAAGGTAAAAAGTGGTGCGTTAATTAATAACTATGATACTGACTAGTGAGTGACAATTCTTTGAGTTGTGCAAAGAACTAAAATACCTGTTGGCAGGTTCTTCCATATGAATAGGTATTCAGTGATTGTCTTCTTGTGGAACTGCTTCACGAGCCCATTGAATCACTGCTTTTGAATCCAAGATAAATTCACGCGCCTTTTCAAGTTTAAAAAGTTCTATCTGGATTGGAATTTTGCTGCCAATGACCTTCAATAAAGATACGTGGAATAACAAATGAAATTGAGAAGAGGGAAATATCTCCAACTTAGAATCGCAGTTGTTAATCTCGTGAAGCACCTTACAAAGACCATAAAACTGCCTCATCATGGACCTAGACAACAATCTCTCTACTTTCTTCAGATATTTGGACTAGTGGTACTTGATCTTTTATCAATGGGTGTCTGTCACCCTTCAACCTAGATTCTCGTAGAGGATCTCTAAGCATCCTAGACGCTCAAGGATATTTGTATCCTTCTTGCACCACATCAAGGAAATTGGGAGCTTTGAATGACTTTTATATACCTTCTACTGCATACATCGGCACAAGCAGACTTGTGAGATGACAACTTTAATGATTTCCCCTTCACTCATTTCTCCTCATGTTGTGGTTTAATTCCTTTTCAGCTGTGCAGTTTAATGCTCTTGGGCACACCTCTTCGCCTCGATAATGTCTAGTAGCCAATCAGAGAATAGAAGGCAAGTGCCTTAAAGTGTCCTTGAAATGCCAAATTTTTACTTGCACAATGAATCGACAATATTACAATTTCTAAAGAATAGCAAATTGAATTGATTCACATGAGAACAATATAGTGATTCAAAAGATAAAACAATTGTTCTTATTTCATTCTAAGGCGTAATGCTTTTAAATAGAAATGGCAAGGGAATATTTTCCAACAACAATGTGCCTTTTCCCAACCACAGGACAAGTATATAAAGTAATAAATTAGCTGATGGTTGCCAAGGAATTCCAACTGTCAACCTCTACCCAATACCAAGTCATGCAATTAATGAGGCATAATTACACCTGCTAACTAATTGAAGGTATAATATAACTAATGCATGCTACAGCTATCTACAATTAAAAGCTAAGAGTGCAATTTTTTGGGAAATTTTGATGTAACTTAGAAATGGCATGGAAAGTATGGAAGGCCTCAAATACTTGTGGTTAACCACTAAAAATGGTGAGTAATGCTATCATATGATTCACAACCATCCTTGAGAACTTCATATAAGTAAATATAGATCGTTTGAGGCAGATAGAGTGCACTTTCTTACTAATATAAATTCTTGTTTAGTTGTGGTTTTCTGTGACTGACATTGTTTGCAAACTGTGTTGACGTGTAAGTAATACTCTTCATCAAACGTCTCGGGCATCCTATTATTCTGACAAAATATACTTAGTCCATGATGATCAATGGATCTTTTGTGCTACTGTTTAGAATGTAATACTGCTGATGCATTGGTTAAATACTGGCCAGAGTAAAACATAATTTTCTTCTTCCAAACCTAAATGTATAGGACGACTATATAAGAATATATTGGTTAAGAATTTTTGAATAATTGTTGTTGCAAAAATTTCTTTGCATCTATTAGTACCATTATCTTGAAGGGAGTCTATCAAAATAATTTTTACTGACTTTTGAAACATATTTTTTTTTTAAGGTTGTAAAAGTTGCAGATTTTGGAGTTGCTCGTTTCCTGACTCAGAATAATGGAACAATGACAGCAGAAACAGGAACATATAGATGGATGGCACCTGAGGTATCATTGAGAAGCGCCCTTCTTGGTTTTGTAAATAGCATATAATGTAATACACAAACATTAATAGAAGTTACAAGGTTTCCATTAATCCTTCATTATCAAACTGTATGAATGTTCTAGTAGTTTTCAAAAGCATTCATGAAGTTGAACTTTTCTTTTAAAATATCATAATCCTCTACCACATTCCAAAATCCATAGTTCCCTTCAGATATTTCAATATTCACTTGACTGTATTCATATGGCTTTCTTTTGGAGCTGCTTGAAACCGTGCTACCAAACCAACTGCTTGCATTATGTCAGGCCCTGTAGCTGTGAGGTACAAAAAACTTTCAATCATAGATATATACAGAGTCTGATTGGCTGCCTGTGATGTCCCCATTTCCTAAGGTTGAAACCTGTAAATAATAACATAATGAATAAGTATAACAAATAAAGAAAATAATATAATATATTAATGATAATATATCAAATATTATCATAATAAAATATAATATATATCAGATTATATGATACTAATCATGTAAAACTATAAGTATTACAGATGATTACATCATTAACCTCATATTCATAGATTCATACCATTTCATGAATAACCTAGTATATCAGATATTATATATATATTGATATATAATGATAATATGTATGCCAATGCTATACATCCGAAATATATATTAATTAAATATTATCATATAAAACTGAAACATTTTATAATATATATATATATATATATATCAAACGTTAAATATCATTAATACTGAAATATCATAATATAAAAACATATTATACTATATATTATACATTAATAAGAATATATATTATAATATATATATCGATCACTAAATATCATTAATATAGAATAACTTAAAATTACTAAGGTCACGACTAGACCAAGAGTTCCGACCCTTGAGGAGATTCATGGGGTGGAAGATCTTCATAAGTTCAGATTGCAACCTGTTGTATGCATCCCATTAGTGGCAGATAGAGAGTGAAGGGCAGATATTATGAAAACAATAAGTATTTCATTCGAACCTTGCTATTTAGAATAATTTGTAGATGCTGGATTTTTTAGCTCTTCCGCAATCATGAGCTTCTTCATGTGGAGTAAAAGGGCTGTTTGAAGCTCTCTTTCAATGTAAATGGGAATTATTAAGTGTTTGGTGAATGAAACTGCCCAATGTATAGGATGATCCTATCACTGTGGACAAAGGTTGGTGATTTGCTGCTTTAAAGGAATCGAGGCAGATTCTGGAAGGATATTGCAGAAGTTGGCATTACTTATTGTGCGCAGATGTTAGAAACCAATTGCTGTCTTTCAATTGCGAAGGCATTTCTGGTGTGGATATTCGAAGTCAGAAATAACCATTACAGGAAGCTACATCTGCAAATCTAAGTTATTCCACAGTTGCTCACCACGCTTTGGCTTA
Source organism: Thuja plicata (assembly GCA_018584345.1). NCBI lineage: Eukaryota > Viridiplantae > Streptophyta > Pinopsida > Cupressales > Cupressaceae > Thuja > Thuja plicata. Next base: position 999,533 of record MU228481.1, read on the forward strand.
ACACCATTGTATGTTGTAAGTTTCAACGAATGCATTTCAGTGTCATCTTCCCTGTTTGTAAGCAACAAGGTGGAAACCAAGATTACTCAAGATTTCATTACTTCCATAGGATCACAAACTATCTGTCTTATTGTCACTGTGGAGTGTATTATTATTTTGCATTATCATATAGTTTCTACTTTTTATGTAATGCAATGGGTGCCAAAAGACGTATGTGAGTATCATATCAAAGCTCAAAACTCAAGCAACAGACAAACCAGTATAGATGTCAGGAAATTGGACAGCAGTATAGATGTCAACTATTTGATAAAATATGTCTAGAAGGAATAAGGAAGTTTGCGAAATTAATCAAGAATTATTACAATCAACTTCTCTTGGAACGACAGATTGGAATTTGCATCATATGGATTATATTATGATTTAATAGAGCATTTCCTATTCATATAAGTGTCACTAATTAAGTCCTTTTCTTGAACTTATTTCTGATATAAGTCACATGACAATACTTCCATTATACAATTGAGACCATAAGAACCACAAGCATATTTGACTCGTTATATCCTAAGTTACTGAGTTCGCACCTTGGACCCGCGAACCGGGTCCGGGTTCGCCTATGGGTCCGGGAAGGGTTCGTGCCTAGCCCTATGGGTTCACTCGGGTCTGCACACTCACAGTCTCGTGCGGACCCACAGGGCTCGGCGCGGACCCAGCCCAGACCTGGGCGGACCGAGCAGGGACCTGCGCGGACCCGTGAGAACCCACGGCGTCCAGCTTATAAAGTGGGCCCAAAAACATTAAAAAAACATTTTATTATTATTATTTTTTTGTTCTAACCCTAAAACGACCCATTATGAGGCCTCCAAACACACTTTTATTTCACATTTGCTCTCTCTTTTGTATTCAATTGTGGAGTGCCAAATACCTTCCAGGCTTCCACAAAACAGATTTGAGTGTTTAAGGTATGCATTTCAACCATATTCTTTAGTTTTTTGATAGATTGTTTCGAGTTTTTGATGAGTTTTAAATTTTTTTCAAGTTTGTGAAGAAATTTTGAAGCATGTTTTTTTTCATTTTTTTTATAGATTGCAACAATGAGTATTCAAAGCTCAGTGGGTGGGGAGGGATCTCAAAAATTTTAAATTGATAAAGGGTCTCCTATATGGAGACACACTACAAGAATTTCTCAACTTCGTGGAGGTGGGGGGTTTATTTGGAAATGTAATTTTTGCAATTCACAATATAGAAGTTCCTACTATCGAGCCAAACTTCATTTTTTGGGCTTTGGAGGTAAAGGGATTAATATGTTTGAGGGTCCAGGGCCAGATATGAAGGGGCTGTCACCTGGACAAATAGGAACACTCATAAAAGAACAAGAAGATGTTGACAAATTGGTTGCAAAAGGAAATCCAGGTGGTTATAGTTCCAAGAAAAAAAAAACTCCACCCTCTCAATTAGCCTCTAGACATCCCTTCTTGCCTATGCATTCTACGAAGGATGAAGATGTAGAAGAACAACCACAAATCACCACCTGCAAGAGAGGTCCATTAGAGAAGGCATTTAAAAATGAGGCAAGAGATATTGTTGATGAAAAAATTGCACGTTGCCTCTTTGTGAATGGTCTTCCATTCAACTTGGTGAGATCACCATATTGGAGGGAGATGGTGATAGCAATAAATAATGCACCTTTTGGTTACACAAGTCTTGGATTTGAGAAGGTGCGCACCAGCTTATTGCACAATGAGAGAAAATCTATAGAGACCCAGTTAAAACCAATTAGAGATTCTTGGATTCAAACATGTGTGTCTATTGTTTCGGATGGATGGAAAGATTGCAAAAACAGTCCATTGATCAATGTTATTGCTGTGTCCCCCAAGGGGGCAATGTTTTTGAGGGTGGTTGACTGTGGAGGGGAAGTGAAAGATGCAGAGTTCATTTCCAAGATTCTCATTGATGCCATAGAGGCAGTGGGTCATGATAATGTTGTCCAAGTAATTACAGACAATGCAAAAGTTTGCAGGGCTGCAAGTGCTTTGGTAGAGGCTAGATATGAACACATCTTTTGGACACCGTGCACCGCACACTCGCTCAATTTGGTGATGCAAGCAATTGGCACCCAAATAGAATGGGTGAAAAAAATATATGAGGGTGAGGAGATTCAAATGTTTGTGACAAACCGCCATATGTCACAAGCAGTTTTCAGAAGCTTTTCGAAATTGGAATTATTGAAGGTAAAATTTAAAATTTAATATTAATTTATTCTTTCATTTTTTCATTTTGTCATGTTTTACATAATTGATTATAATATTGTGTTGTTTACATATTTTAAATGTGTTATTGACTTACTATTAACATGTTCTTAGGTGGTTGAAAGAGGCATTGTCGCAAATGGTTATTAGCAACCAATGGGGTATCTGGAGCAATCAAATATAGTGAGGGCCCAAAAGGTGAATGCGTTGATATTGGATAATGATTGGTGGGCTTGTGCAGATTATGTATTGGAATTCACCGAACCTATCATGTCTATGCTTCATTTTGCTGACACAGATGAACCATGCTTGGGGGATGTATATGATAGAATGGACACAATGTTGGAGAAAGTGAAATTGGTAAGTTATAAATTTATAATACATTCCTCTATCCTTGTTTATTGAGAGATATGTAAATTGACATAACTTACATCAAGATAACTTACATGAATGTCATTTGATATCCTAGGTAATACAAAGGAGAGAATGATCCTGAAGACGCCTTTTACAAAAGGGTGAAAGCAATTGTTCTTCATCGTTGGAACGAGATGACCACACCATTGCACCTCCTAGCATATGCTCTATCTCCTAGGTACTATAGCGCAGAAGTACTTGCTATTGTAGGTAGAGTGCCACCATATAGAGATTCTGAAGTTGCGAATGGGTACAAGAGGGCATTTAGTAGACTCTTCAGTGATCCAGAGGTAGGGGCATGTGTTAGGTAAGAATTTGGATTGTTTGTCTCAGGAAAAGATCTTTCCCCTTGTGTTGTCAATGACCAAAGCAGAATGGATGCTATTAGATGGTGGTACATCCATGGTCAAGATTAAATGTACTTCCAACCTATTGCAATTAAGATCGTCTCACAAGTAAGCTTTTAAATTTATTTACCTTTTTTTTTGGCCACTTGCATTGTAGACTTTAACACTTAACATTCTTGAATTTATCTTGTATTTTTTATTCTTAATTTTGTTGGTTTTCTCTCCAGGTTGCAAGCTCTTTTGTTGTTGAATGAAATTGGAGTACATACTCCTTTATCCGCTTAGTGAAGTGTAACCAATTGGTTGCAAAAAAAGTTGAAGACTTGGTGTATATTCACACCAATTTGCGCTCTTGGCATGTAAGGATCCAAAATACAAGAAGGGGGCAAAGAAGCTTTGGGATGTAGCATCCGAGTCTGCTGACTTGGATGCAACCATTCAGGATCTTGCTAGAGCCACTATGGTTGATGTGGATGATGCTGATGACATAGCACTTGGTGCACCTAGTACTAGTGGAACCAGTTTGGGTTCTAATGATGATCGAGGATCTACTTTCAGCTACTGAAAATGCCATAGATGATTGGTGAACACTTTGATGATTGATGAACATTAAACATTGAATCATGTTTCAAACTTTCATGAACTACATTTTCACTTTGTAATTCAGTAATTCAATGTAATGATTTTCATTAGAATCGTGTTTTAATGTTTATCTTTAGCATTTAACATTGATCAATGATCAAGCATCATACTGACATACTATGATATGATTTATCATTTAGTTTTACAATTTTGTATATTTGTCTTATTGTTTTGTATATATAATGTAAATAAATAAATATATATACACGTACTCATACGTACCATAATGGAAAAACAAATTTCACGTACCCACGTACTAGGTTCTCGTATCCAATCCCGCCCCCGAACCCGAACCCGAACCAGTAACTTAGGTTAAATCGCAAAGTTAGATAAAACCACACAAGGGACATTACAAAAAGGCTATATCAGACAAGGGACATTACAGTGGCATCACATCATAATCCTACCATCTTGTGAAAGATATTGAAGGCAATACTATCAATGGAGGAAAAGCACAACATAAATATGAAGGGCCAAAGAGGAACAATAAAAGGAGAACATATTATTTCTGCAAAGGACAATAGAGTATAAAACACCAATGCCAAAGTAAAGGAAGGCTTGTGCTTCAAATGGAAGAACCGAGGAGACCAAGACGTATATGTGGAAAAAGTAGTCGAGCACACATAATGGAAGAAGTACTCGACAAGAAAATAGGATGGATACACCTAAGTATAGGGTATCCATAAGGCCTGGGATGAGATAGTCTCTCCCAAGGATTATAAGGATGGATATGCCAAATATAGGGTATCCATAAGGCTTGAGAAGAGATAAAGTCTCTCCCAAGGATTATAAGGATGGATATGCCAAGTATGGGGTATCCATAAGGCCTGAGAAGAGATAAAGTCTCTCCCAAGGATTATAAGGATCGATACGCCTTGTGTGGGTATCCATAAGGCCTAGGAGGAGATAAAGTCTCTCCCAAGGATTATAAGGATGGATACGTGGGTATCCAATAGGCTTGGGAAGAGATAAAGTCTCTCCCAAGGATTATAAGGATGGATGCACAAACAAATAGGGTATCCATAAGGCCTTAGGAGGAGAAAGTGGTATTGAGATGGTGACATAGCTTGAGGACCATTCTCGGATGGCTGTAAGACAACTAGAACCCCAAGAGGTCCTCCACAACGAGCTAAGAACCTGATTACAGCCTCTTCCCAAGGATTAGGAAGTGAGATTGGGAATGAGTAGTCACGAGTTGCCAAGTTGAGGTAGAGAGTTGCGCAAAGTGACTTGTTTGAGACTTGGTGTAGAAATGGTTCAAGACTAGGCCTCTTTGCCACTTACCTTTATTATGTGAAAGAATCTAGACACTCTTATATTTCTTTTACGTTTTTATATATATTTTATATGGAAGTATTCTAACTTATATGCAGGTTCATCAATCAAGGATCATTGTAAAAACAGACAATACTTGTCAGGAAAGGTATCAAGAGCGTGATCCCATCATCCTGCAAGGTAAAAGATGAAACAAAGAATCATTCAACATATAATTGCTTGAGGACAAGCAATTTTGGGGAAGGGCGGACTGTGATGTCCCCTTTTCCTAAGGTTGAAACCCGTAAATAATAACATAATGAATAACAAATAATTAATAAATAATATAAATCAATATAATCTATCAAATATTATCATAATAAAATATAATATATATCAAATGATATGATACTAATCATGTAAAACAATTACAGATGATTACATCATTAACCTCATATTCATAGATTAATACCATTTCATGAATAGACCTAGTATATAAGATATTTTATATATATTTATATATAATGATAATATGTAGGCCAATGCTATACATCTGAAATATATATTAATTAAATATTATCATAGAAAACTGAAACATATTATAATATATATTATATATTAATAAAAATATATTTTATAATATATATCAAACATTAAATATCATTAACACTAAATATCATAATATAAAAACATATTATAATATATATTATATGTTAATAAAAATATATTTTCATATATATATCAATCACTAAATATCATTAATATTGAATAACCTAAAATTACTACGGTCACTACTAGACCAAGAGTTCCGACGCTTGTGGAGATTGATGGGGAAAAGATATTCATAAGTTCAGATTGCAGTCTCTTGTATGCATCCCATTAGTGCCAGATAGAGAGTGAAGGGCAGATATTATGAAAACAAAAAGTATTTCATTTGATCCTTGCTATTGAGAATAATATGTAGACGCTGGATATTTTAGCTCTTCTGCAATCATGAGCTTCTTCATGTGGAGTAAAAGGGCTGTTTGGAGCTCTCTTTCAATGCAAACGGGAATTATTAAGTGTTTGGTGAATGAAGCTGCCCAACGTATAGGATGATGCCGTCACGGTGGACATAGGTTGATGATTTTCTGCTTTAAAGGAATCGAGGCAGATTCTGGAAGGATATTGCAGAAGTTGGCGTTACTTACTGTGCACAGATGTTAAAGACGAATTGCAGCAATCGTGAAGACATTTCTGGTGTGGATATTCAAAGTCAGAAATAACCAGTACAGGAAGCTACAGCTGCAAATGTAAGTTATTCCAGAATTGCACACCACCCTTTGGCTTAACACCATTGTGCGTAATAAGTTTTGAATGAATACTTTTCAGTGCCATCTTCTCTGTTTGTAAACAACAAGGTGGAAATCAAGATTACTCTAGATTTCATTACCTCCATAGGATTGCAAACTATTTGTCTTATTGTCACCGTGGAGTGGATTCTTATTTTGCATTATCATATACTATCTACTTTTATCATTATGTAATGCAATGGGTGGCAGAACACGTATGTGAGTATCATATCAAAGCTCAAAACTCAAGCAACAGACAAACCAGTAGAGTCAGGAAATTTGGACAGCAGTATATATGTCAACTATTTGATAAATTATCTCGAGAAGGATTAAGGAAATTTGCGAAATTAATCAAGAATTATTACAACCAACTTCTCTTGGAACAGCAGATTGGAATTTGCATCAAATAGGTTATATTATGATTTCATAGAGCATTTCCCATTCATATAAGAGTCACTAATTAAGCCCGTTTCTTGAAGTTATTTCTGACATAAGTCACATGGCAATACTTCCATTATACAACCCAGACCATAAGAACCATGAGCATCTTTGACTCGTTAAATTGCAAAGTTAGATAAAATCACACAAGGGACATTAAAAAAAGGCTATATCGGACAAGGGACATTACAAAGGTTGCACGGAGACGGGTACGGGTACGGTTATTTTCTCAAAATAGAAGATGGGGGTACTTTGGGTACGTCAATTTTTTTTTATATTTAATTTAAAATTTTATAGAAAATCGGAAAATATAATGATATTGAGTTTTCAAAACAAGAACAGTGATAAAGTTTATTGTCAAACATTAACTTTGAAGATTAAGTACACAAATTGCAATGTCATACAATCATTGTAGCAAAGTTTCAAACTGATTAGTTATTACATTTTGAAATAAGCTTGATAAACAGCAAGCTGATATGCAAACAAAAAACTGAAACAAAAATCAGAAATCTTAATCAAGGTCCTTAGCTATGATGCTCTCCACTGAGTACCCACTGAGTACCTGAGTACTTAAATGGACATTAATCCTCATGGTTTAAAGTTCAACTTTAAGATCTAAAGACTAATATAAGTTTGGATAAACTTTATTATTTTCTAGGATACAACTGATTCAGGTCCGACAACTTATGATTCTCATGATTTTTAAACTTTTCATTCATGTAGGTTATCAATCATCAACCATATGATCAAAAGGCAGATGTTTTCAGTTTTGCAATAGTCCTATGGGAGTTATTGACAGCTAAGGTATTGAACAGTGTATACAGTTAAAAGCTGCTGTGAAGATCATGACATTAAAAGAGTTATAAATAACTACCGTGAGATATTATATGGATCATTTTTATTAATGTTTTTCATATTTTTATACAGCTTCCTTATGATTCTCTGACACCATTACAGGCTGCGCTAGGTGTTAGACAGGTTGGTTATAATAACCTTTTGGATTTTATCACAATGTCTTCTTTTCTTGAAAATCAGTGAGATTTTTATTCATGTCTGAAGGGGCAAATAAGTTACAGATAATTTAAATTTGGAATATACATGGATTCACATACAAAATTTTCATTTTGTTTGGTTTGTATATATTTTAATGAAAACAAATTTCAACAAATTTTCTGCATCCTTGTGATTCAAATACAATCGACCTCCAATCTGCTTAACCTCATGGATGTTGAATAGTGCCTGAAAGCAATACTGATAGTTATGGAAAAGTTATCTACACTTTGAACTTATAACGTCCCTCCTAGGAAGACTCTAAACACATTATCAATTGACACCAATCTTATATAACCAAAAGAGTATCTAGGATGCCATTGTCTAATATTTTTAATGGTTTTGTAAGTTAAATGTGAGACATAGTTTATCCTAATGTTTACTCTTCCATTTGAGAAAACCAATACCTGAATTGAAGAACATAAATAATAATGCATATTAGACAAAGTAAGAGAAATATCTTTATTCACGTAAGGCATTGTATGTCAAATATATCACTCACCCACAATAAGAAGTGGGCTTCCTTATCACAAGGACAATTAAGTAATCAATAACAATAGGTAAGGTTTTCCAAACTCATGATGATGCTACAGAGGAATGAGAATCTTTGTGTTGATGCTTGCTACTGGTAGTTAGACAAGTGCCATTCCTCTTTTCAAATAATTTGTGATTGTGGAACAAAAACCCATTTTCTAAGCTTTGTAAGCTAAGCCATGGCCTAATTATTATTTTTCATTATTCCCCATATGTTTGCCATTGAACTAGAAGTTGCAAAGGCCTCTAAAGATCTAAGTGTGCAGGGTATTTTGCTCAAATTGTTGAGTGTGAACAAGTTGTTGGGGTTTCAGACTTTACCATCCTGGCATACCCTTCTGCCAAACCTTGCACTTTTCCATTGGTTTGTCGCAGTTTTGAACTTGACTTTGCAAGTATGTCTCCTGCCCAAGCTTTGGTTCTTGACCATTGGTAGTTCTTAACCATAGGTATGCGTGATGGGGTATCACTGATCCCTGAACTTTGACACTCACCTATTTACATTGTTCTCTCATTTACCTCCCAACTTACCGTAGAATGCCATTAATGCTTGAATCAGACATGGTGACTTCTAGAAAGGGTTTTCTCCCCTGCCCATAAAATGTAATTAATATTTGCAGTATAGATCCATGTGCACCTTTAGTGATGCAAAGAAAGAAGGCACTGTTGAATGCCATTAATGCAATGGTTAGTGTAATGTCCCCGTTTTTGAACCAATTCCACTAGAGCATCAAGACACTTTTGTGGGCAAGCAGTGGAAGTCCTTGGACACTCATAGCAGATAGGAGTTAGTAGATTTAGCTAGAAGTACATCATACTAGATAATTGTAGGAGAACAAGGATTGAGGAAACCATGAAGTCTTATAAACAAGACGGTTTCCTAGCTATTATACAATGAATAAGGGTTGGTTCCAGTTGAAGATCAACTTCAGAAAGGATAATGACATTACGCTAGTTACATATCTTGAGATCATCATATACTTGTAGAGATCAAATGAATAAACAGCATTAGGAACACTTCCATATGGAAGCTATAAAGACTACTACATCATCATTCTATGTATCAGTTAGTCAACAATCACAGATTTGAAGGCATGCCAGTAAGTACACATCATTGCGAGATGAATGAAATACATCATTTGAAGCATGGATTGATATCAAGGACGTTGATAAAGAGCAGTAAGTATACCACCAATATTCTTATAGAGAGTAACATCGACATGATATGGAAATTGATAGAAGGAACAAAAGCCAATAAAAGATTACTGTTCAATACTTAGGAATCTAGGATCAACAATATGATACACAAAGTATCAATATGCAGTGCTCAGGTAAGGAACCTGATTAGCAATATCAAGTAAGGCAATGACTTTGATTGGGTATCGATCAAAGCATCTCAACAAAGTGGTACTAGCCTCTATCATCAATATTATCGATGAATTCATGGATTATCATATCAATGGCAAGGAGTATCGAATTAAGGAAGTTATTTTGTCAGCAACACTACCTAGTTCAACATATAAGGAGTCGATTAATGACTTATACCATATCTAGCCGATGAATAGGAGGACAATAATAAATGATACTATGATCATTAAGTTAAGGATATCGATGATGGTCAAGGAAGTCATTCAAGTTGATCCATCAATCAGGTGAGAATAGATAATCTATATGCAGGTGAGCCGAGTCGATAAATCTTAGAGAAGTATGTTGATGGGTATCATATCTAAAGATTGGATCGATGACAGATAATAATATCAGCGATCACTATATTGACTAAGTCATTCAACAATAGGTATCGATTTAATAAAGAGATCAATTAGTTCTGGACAAACAATAGTTAGATGAAGGGATCGATTAATGTTAGCCGTAGTACTTACTTTATGCTGTGCGTATCCCGATGGTACTTAGTTACTACCAGACGGCGGTTGGGAATCGGTGGTGACGTTTGGTCACACCCCTTCGGGTTTTATATAAGCAATGTACTTTCTCTTCGGAGATATAGAAGGGGGACTATTGTGGATGTACGCAAGTTACGAATGATTAATGAAAGCTTTGGTATTCTCTGATCTATCTTATGTCATTTGTATTTCCTGTATAACGTCTATGCATTAATAAACTAGGTTACCCCAACGGGTAAACATTTGGCGCCGTTGCCTAGACGTACTCGGGAAGACAAGAACTGGATGGCGTACAGGCACTATGGGCCTACCAATTGGTGAGATTAACCCAAAGGCCGATGATGCACGTACGGAGCTCTACGAAGGAGAAGAAAATACAATGAGGAAATCACTCAATTGAGAAGTGTTGGAATAGAACGACACGAATGAATAAAATAAAAAAATAAATAAATTGATGTGTTGATTATTTCCCTGTGGAGAAGTGAGCAAAGAATTCATGCCCAATCAATTGAATAAAAATAGAAAGAAGGAACTCGAGGAGGAACAAGCCGCTAGAAAAGCCGTACTCGCACAACAGCAAGCCGAGCGAAGGGAGA
>MU228481.1:1010559-1102796 GCA_018584345.1 Thuja plicata
AAAATTATTGGGCTAAATGTGGAAATCTTTGATGGGTTGAAGGGCTAAACTATATAATATTTAGTTGTTATTATTTATTTAAAATATAATGTAATAACTGTAGTTGTATTGTGTCAGATAAACATACAAATGGGACCTCAATTTTCTTCAAGAATATTGATTTCTATTGAGACCCCATAATAATTATAAATCAAATAGGAACATTTTTACCTCACAAAATATAATGAGGATCATAACTTATATTTTAAATTAATAAAAAATACTAAATATTAGTTATACAATCCTACAATAACTAATAATTATAACATAATATTGGTGAATTAATTTAGATTTCTACAATAACTTATAAAATTGAGGTGAAGCAAATCTAATCATGTATAAAATATTGTGGCGAATCTTTGAGTTCAACTTTTTAATAAAATAAATTATTTGGCGATTTATATTTATAAAATAGATTTTTGTAAAAATGTGGCTATTTAGGTTACCATAAATATGGAATTATTAGCCAAATTTGGATTCTCAAATTTTGAAAATTAGCCAATTGGCGAATATTAGCCACTAAAAAACACCCTAACGACCGTGTAAGCCTCGGAGGGGAATACTGTATGGCCGGCGAGGGAAAACAACGACAAAAGATAACCGTACGACCGCGAAAACTTAAAGGGAAACACAAAAAGTGAACTTACGACATTATGTCGTACGACACCGTACGGACGGGAGGAAAGGCAAACGGAAGGGAAAAAAACGCACGGGAATGTTAAGTATACCGTACGACAAGTAATAAAAAACAACACCTGCACGCTAAGGCCGTACAGACTGGAGGAGTATGTGGGAGGGAAAAAAAAAAAACCAGTGAATAGCATATGGCACAGAAGGAAGAAAATATAGTTATTGGCCATTCGCACAGGCACCATAACGCAGTTGGCAGAGGAGAGAGGGCATCGAACAAAAATCACGAAAATGGTGTGCGCCAGGACCCTGCGGGGGCGCTGCCCCTCGACTCCGCTGGGGGCGTTGCCCCCAGACCCCCATTTTATTTTTGAGGCACACTACAACCTAGAGTTTGGGATACCAGTGTCGTCAGGGTAAGCGTTGGGTTTGTTCTGCACGGTGAGAAAGAAGTCTAAAGCTAAGCGTTGGAGGGGAAGCCATAAGCCGTGGAGGGAGATGGATTTGGAGGTTGTGAACACACAAAGTTGAGCAGATGAGACCCAGAGATGCTGTAGGCATGGATTGTCTGCGCGCCAGTGGTGGCGAGAGAGGTAGCAGGGTACTACGCTTTGAGGCACTCAGAGTATGTCTTAGCTGGACAAGAGGCTGCGTTGGTGGATGTACAGAGAGCTCGGGAGGAGCTAACCACCAAGTTGGAGGCAGTAGAGCAAGACTTGGCTCAGTGTACCCAGTAGTTGGGTGTGGAGAAGGCAGCATGGCTATTGAGGACAGATTGGCTACAGAGGCAGTATCATTTGAGCAACAGATTTGCAGCACTTGGTAGAGGCGGAGACTGAGCAGCATGTTTTGATTCTTGTATGTAGTGGTTCATCATTCCTATTTTGTTTCGGTCCTGGACATTTTGTTGTCGTCCGGAGACAACTTTTCTTTAGGGGGGATGATGTTAGCCGTAGTACTTACTTTATGCTGTGTGTATCCCGACAGTACTTACTTACTACTGGACGACGGTTGGGAGTCGGTGGTGACGTTTGGTCACACCCCTTCGGGTTTTATATAAGCAATGTACTTTCTCTTCGGAGATATAGAAGGGGGACTATTGTGGATGTACGCAAGTTACGAATGATTAATGAAAGCTTTGGTATTCTCTGATCTATCTTATGTCATTTGTATTTCCTGTATAACGTCTATGCATCAATAAACTAGGTTACCCCAGCGGGTAAACAATTAATAATTAATGGGAGAGGCATGATACATAAACAAGCGATTACTAGTTATGTGATTAAGTCTAATTGATAGTGGAAAGAGTACGATGGTAATAAACCAATGCCAAACATATCATGTAAAGGATGCAGATAAGATCAATTGAGAAGACTAATTGATAATCAGAGTAATAATGAAAAGGTGCAATTAGTATTTGTTATAAAGGGAGAGGATTATGAAAGGACACAAGGACACGTCCCATACAATATGATTCTTCACTCAAGAACGCAGATATAAGGAGCCATTCCCATCATCCTTTGAAGACATCAGATTGAAACTTATTTCTTATTTATCCATTTTGGACCTGCTTGATTGAGCACTTGCCTTGTTGGCATAAACCAGTTGCAAGCAATTAATTATAAATCAGAGAAGGCACCATAGTTGCGGGAGTCAAGAGTTCAGATCAGAAACAGCAGCATTATCATTGTTGCAAGGATACATCTACATATCTGAAATAGCAACCTTATCACTGTAAGCGATATCACCAATTCATCATTGCGTATACAGATAAATATATCAGATATAGCAGACTACTAATCACATAAGCATGTTGAAATATCAGACACAGCACAGTATTCGTTGTTGCACAGTTATATAGATATATCAGACACAGCATCAGTGGCAGGAAGTTCATTGCATAATTTACGTTGATATATCAGACAGGGCCGAACTATACATATATATCTGCAGATTGGAATGTATGATCTTTGCTTACAGCAGTGATTCAATATCCAATTCATATAGTATCATTGGCAGATTGTACATATCATAAAGATAATCTTGAGTGTTATCAATAGATATAGACTTAATCATCTTGCGTAATTACAATTGTCATATTAGAGATAGCAGTGATATAGCTATTAATTCTATACATAAGCACTCATAAGAGGTATCATTGATCATCATTTACAGTGTTAAGTAAGACTTTTAAGGAAATTAGCCTCTTGCACTTGAGTTTGCAAGGTAATTGTCCCTATTTCCTAAGTTAGCCAAAAAGGGGACACTACAGTTAGGGTTTCGAACCCTACAAGATCTCCACTATTATTGTACACATTTGTATGTCACAGAGAACATTGCTCATGTCTCTTGAGTACTTCCAAGTAAACATGATACAATCTCAAGCACCAATAAAGGGACTGTTAGTGTTCCTGATAGTGTACCATTTTGGGATCTAGAATTTGTGGCAGATCTCAACATTCTTTTTGGGAGTTTTAAAGTTTCAAGTGCTTCATTGGAGATTTTTTGGAAATATTCAAAAACCCTAATCTGAAGTTGTTTTGAACTCTAGTGTTCGAGCACATAGATCTGAGAACTAAAACACTTTGATTCATAGTGGGTTGAAGGACAAAAACCTTGAAGATCTTATGCACCAAAGGGCAAAAATCCTGTTGGTTGAAGTAGTGATTCTTACCTAGAGGTTGTGTTTGAGTTTTAATTGTGACCAATATTGGTAATTGAGTTTGGGATGACACATAATTGTCGTGAGACAACAAACAGGTGACATTGAGCTTTCATGGTGGCACATCTTATCTACAGGTCATTTATGTGATGTGTAGTGAATTTTTGCAGTTCCTTGATTGAGTAGTTACAACTTTATGTTGTTATTATGGCATTGTTGTAGACTAAATAGAGTAGTTACAGTTTATTGTTACAATTGGTCAGCTGTTCTTATTTTTACTGTAGCTGTTGTATTGCAATCAGATATATTTGTGATACCAGCATTCTATAAAGCATTTTCAGCTTGTTTAACATAAAAACAATTTGCAGTTTATATTCCTTTGTTGGTCTGATTCATGATCTGGGTTATTCATGTAAATGTACGAAATAGAATTTTTGATGGTTTTCTAGATTCATTTAGAACATATTAGGGTCTACCATTTGTCACTGATAGTAAAGTCTAAAGCATAATAAAGGGGTTATTAAAGTAGTTGTGTAAAGTCTAATATAATGTAGGGTTTCATAAGTTTGGGTTTTACATATTCCTGAGTTGTGAGTGCTGTGGGTAAACATTGATACCGACTTAGGGTATTGTACGGTGCAGACTTTAATATTACAAATCTATCAAATATTTACCCTAGATATTTGGTTGTGACATTATATGGAATATTGGGTAGTTGTTCAAAACTAATATCTACATAAGTCTAAAAATAAGTAGAGTAGAAGATTTTATCAAATATCTAGCACGACATTGCAGTAGTATACTATTAAAGATGGTTCTCTTGCTAGCTTGTAAATCATGTGATTCCTAAAGCTGCTAACGTCTAGTGGAATAAGCTTTTTAGGAGCCAATGGCACTAAGATAAAAGGTGATGAGGACAAGAACTAGAGGAGAATGGTTGTATTGGTTGATAGACCTCCTACATCTGCTTTCTTTATCAAAGAAAGATGAAGAGATTGCTGCTAGTTTTGATGTGCATATAACAAAGTTTTGGAAAAAACTCCTTCCCTACATTTTATGATATTGATGTCATCAATAGAAGAGACGAGGAAGCGGTTTGCAAAGTATTAGAATCTACCTGAAGAGTTGAAGCCAATTTTATCATTTGTAAAATGTGTAGAATTCTTTTTCTCAAATTACTTGAAGTGGAGAAGAACAAAAGGCAGAATAAGGGGTGGATAGGTGCAAAAACAAGAATAGAAAGGTAAAAATTGAAAGAGGCTATTGAGGAAGAGATAAAGGAACATGGAAAGATAAAATTTCCTTATAGAATGAAGAGAATTCAAAGCCAAAGCCACAACTAGCACTAGCATATACATCATTTTCAAAGACACCATGTTGTAGAAAATCAAGGAGAATTCCAGACAAGAAGGTAGGGGAAGACACCAAAAAGTAGTCCAGAAGGAAGAAGCTATGCTTTCAAAGACACCCTGTTGTAGAAAATCAAGGAGAATTACACATAAGAAGGTAGAGGAAGACATCCAAAATAAGCTTAGAGGGAAGAAACTCTATTTTTCTTGTAGGGAGCCATGGACTGGTGGTCATAGGTACCTAGGAAGGGAACAAGTGTGTTGCATTGATGTAGCATTAGATAAGAATTCAGACTCAGGGGAGCTTGAAGTAACGGTGAATGCAAAGGACCCTGTGCTTGTAATGTCTACGCTGAAAACAATAATGGAAATCCAATTTTTAACAATCCACAGACATCTAGTAATTGATTAACAACATTATCGATCATAGCATTCAGTTAAATTTTAGATAATTACTCATCATGGATCCATTAGGGACAACTAAAGAGCGAGGCAATAGTTGTCCCTAATAACAATTAGATCGAGAGTCGGCCATACATAAGACTCAACTAAAAGGTGAGGCATTAGTAGTCAAGCAATGGGTAGACTGGATGGAGAATCTCAACAAATACAACGATGAGGGAGGTGATAGGCATAAAGTATGATAGGACAGAGAAGTTTGAAACTTCGACAAGGGAAGAGTGAAAATGGAAGGGAAAACATACCTAGGATAGGAAAACAAACAACAAACAAAAATAGGGAAGACACACATATACATCTAATGCATGAATACTTGGATTGATTAGAAATAGGACATGACAAGTTTGCCCTAGTCAAAATTGCTTGTCCTCAAACAATTGTATTTTTTGATGCTTCAAAATTATGGTGCTACCAATTGATGGGGACACCTCTTAGGTTGGCTAGAAGGGATTGTAGTGTATATAATTTGTCATCTTTGCCATTTGTTGTCAAATGGTTTCACAAACCTTATAGTATCTAATTGGATCCTTTGGTCCATCTCTTGTAAACTTAGGAAAATTCTGTTGGAAATGTTGTCATTGATGTCAAAGGCATATTTCTAAGATAGCTATCATTAAAGTCGAAGGAAACTGTTAATTAGAAGTTATCATTGATGTCAAAGTATATGAGCGAGATTGTTGGAAATTGTCATTGATGTCAAACGTGAGATTGTTATCCGTCTTCGATGTGAAAGATGAGATTGTTATTTGTCTTCGATGTCAAAGTAATATGGGTTATCATTAATGTCAAGATAAATTAATTAAAGACAAATGGGCATGAAAGTTTTTGATTAAGGGTCAAATCGGTTTTGATGGGACCCGAAACTCTATTTAGAAAATGCTGCCATCAGCAAATCATCAACAAACAATTAGGACACAAGCAACCTACCCACAACAAAAGGAAACAAAACAAGAACCTAGAAAAGATTAATGTAGGCTCTTCAGGGACCCTGCTGCTTCAGCTTCAAGTTGTGAGATGCTTATGGAGAGGTCTTGATATTATTGTTCAACTGCTCTCTTGAGGTTAGCTCTTGTACGGGTACTAAGTCCTTTTTCATCCTCCTGGAGAATATGTTTGCCTTTATCTGAAGCTTCAAGGTCAACAAATTTCATTTTAGCTTCTTGCATTTTATCGAACTTCTCAGTCATTACCTTTATACTGTTTGCACTACTCCTAGTGTCCTTGTAGTTGAATTTGATTAAGGTAATCAGATTGTCATTAATCCTCTTGCAGTTGGTTTCCAGGCGATAAATTCTTCCTTCATAGTCTTCTTCCATATGTTCAATATCCTTGACCACTTTCTGAAGTGAGTCCACAACACTTTTACCTTCTCAATCCACGAGTTACCCTGAGGTTGAATGTTTACAAAATTGTTTTTAGGAGCTTGGATTTCAATGTTCATCGCATTCAACTCATGGAAGAACCTTTGCATTCTGAAATTGTCCACCGCCACATTCCTAGCCACACCTAACAAATCACTAGGGCTTTCTTTGTTCAAGTTAAGCAACGATGAATCCTCCTCCAGATCACGAGGAAAAGATGGCTTGCCCTCTCTATCAATAGCAAGAAGGGAGTCTTCCAAATGCCTCTGATTGTTTTGATCACTTTCTCCAGAAATAGAGTATACAAGGGAACTTTTACTTTTGTTCTTAGTTACCCCGAGTTTTGGGGACCAGGGGATGGGAAAACGAGTTTCTAGGACAACTTTTTTTTTCCCGGACCAAGGGACGACAGGGGATGGTAGTAAGGACGACTATATAAAAAACAGAGAAAATTTAAAATAGATAGGGAAATTTCAAATATTCATATGACAACATGGATAAAGCTTATATATATTCTAGAACCTTAACATATGACGTTTCTATCAAATAATTTAAATTGAGAGTTGACATGGAAGTGGAAGTCAAACAAATTGTCAAAAACATTATTTAAATTAATTTTATGGGACAGATAGGGGACAGGTTTCCAAAAGTTTCTGAGTTTTTGGGATGTCCCCGTTTTCGGGACAGGTCAAATTATGTCGAAAATTGTCCTTAGGTAAGGTAACATAGCTTTTTTTGGCTCTACCTTTCTTTACTTCTTCCTCTCAATAGACAAAATCGGGGTCATCATCTTCTGTTTGCCATCCGCCCTCCTCAAAATAGGGATTATCCAAGCCATCTTCATTCGAGTTAGAGTTGTCATTATCCGAGTTTTCAATAACAAGGGGATCTTAGCTTTTTCCTTGGACAACTTGAAATGTTACATTATCAGCAGGATTAACCTTTAATACAAGATAGGGTTTTTTGGGTTCTTTCTATGTTCTCTAATACCCAGCCCCAAGGAAGACGAGATAGAAAGGAAAATAAATTCTACCTTTATGTCTAAAGTGTTGAGTATGTTGTCATTGATGTCAAAGGTTGATGATCAATGTCGTATAAATCTCAGAGGATTACTCAAAGTAATAGAAAATTGTTTGCGCTACTTGTTTGCTTGGTTGAGGTGCTTAAGCTGGTTGTGTGTCTACTTGTTTGTTGACATGTGCTTAGTCAGATTGCCATGTCAAATTAATGTGCCATGTCATTGTTTAAATTAAATAAAAGGAATTCATGCATTGAAGTGGTGCAAGGTTTTGAAAAGGAAAAATTAGTATCCCTGAATGAAGTAATATCTTATGGTGCGTTGAATATTTATTGCTGGGCGTTACTTCTCATCATGTGTTATATTAAAGGAGGTTGCACATTCCTTTTAAATTGTTGACTATTCTTGCAAAGATGGCATGTTTTTGGATGAGACGTGCGTATTAATGGGAGAGTTACGTAACATGAGACAATTGTCAATATCTCTGTTACAGTTTCTATGGCACGAATAAATGAAACAGAATGCAGGCATGAAGAGGCGTTTGCATAAGAGTCCGTTTCCTATTGTGTAGAGTTTTAGAGTTGTGTGCTTGGCATGTGCGTGCGTTTATTATTCTCCATGTCTGGGCTGTTTTAAATTAAAGATAAATGGGATTACTTAGTGCTGGACGCTAATTACTAGCAGTCTATAATATATCGTAGTATATTGTTTGAGAGGTGGATGCTATTAAAGATGATGAAGTAAAGGACTCAACAATTTAGTATATCACTTCACTGTCATGGATATTTAATTAAGCAGCGACATATGTAGTCAGTGTAAAAACTTGGGTTAAAAATGATTCCTGTGGAAGCTCTGAGGAGACACCTTAACACGGTGTGCGTCTCTTCTTAAAGCCTACCATCCCATTATTTCTACATAGAGATTTTGGAATTAAAATGTTCGGAGTCAAGTTCATAGGTTTGGTCATTTGAAGTTCTTTGATTGTAACCATTGTTCTTGAACATAAAAACTACATATGTGACTGTGTAAGCAGGGTATTTGGAATAGAAGAAGCTGTGTGTATGAAGAAGTAGATACTTGAGTTGAATCTTGTTGAAGGAGATGTGTTTTCAGAGACGTGCAAAGGATATTTTTGAGATGTATTAATCATTGAGCAGACAAAGATTTGTTAGAGAAAAAGGTAGCCACGCCCTTTCATCATCCATCGCTGCATCTACAGAGGCTGGCATAAAGGGGGCTACTGTTTCTTCTTCATAGAGTGGTGTGTTAATAAAAAGGCATGAGCAGATATACAGAGAAGAAGATTATTATCGAGCTGTGATGTTGAATAAAAGCAATTCTGAGTGTTTTATTTTTCTTTGGTTCAGGTCTGCTGCATATGGTGGTATTGAATAGACAAGGCCGTGTAATTTTTATTTGGTTTCAGTATTTTTGAGTGGACGCTCATATTGAGGTTGCTGCCTCAACTGACTCAAGTTGGTGCTTCGGTTGTTCGGAGTTGGTGCTTCGAGGAGTGTTGGTGCTCTGTGGGAGTTGGTGCTTCAACTGTTCGGAGCTATGTTACACGGGGATGCGCCCCCTATTATTGGCCCTTTAGGAAATGTCCCAAAAATGCATCCCCTGCCGTCCCCAAAATGCCATGGAACATTTTTAAAACCAACACAAGTCAATGTTTTTTCTTAAGACATCAAAGTAGAATCAAATCCAAGTGGGCTTTTACATTAGTAATGGTTCTAAGCTGGCACTAAGTTGAATCTATGTTTCATACACGCATCAAAGTGTTGGAGTTGCAGGCTTATTTTGTGTCTCAGACAAGACATTTTCTGATTTCACCATAAATGTTGTCATTAAAAGTTATATAAAGCACATATAATATATTAATATATTTTGAAAATTTCATATATATATATATATATATATATATATATTCTGCCATCTCCCGTCGTCCCCTATTTTCAGCCCTCTAGGAAACGTCTCGGAAACATGTCCCTTGTTGTTCCCCAGTCCCCGTCCCCAAAGTCCCGTGAAACATTGGTTTAGAGTTGGTGCTCCCGATGAGTTGGTGCTCACTTTTGTAATTTGGGTTGGTGCCCTTTTGTTGATGAAAGTTATTGTGTGTCGTGGTTTTTTACTTGAAAGTGTTTTCCATGGGAAATTTGGTGTTAGTGTTTCTTGATGGTTGCTCTCTTTATGTTTTATGTGGTTTCTGCATTTAAAAGTTTTGGAATATTGATTCAACCCCCCCTCTTAGTATTTCCTGTGTGCTCTTTAATCGGTATCAAAGCCAGGTTGCCTTTGGAAATAAAGCTTAAGCGCTTGGAGGTCGATCCTATTTGCACACATGGGTTCTCATGAAGGTTTGGCTACAAACATAGCACCTTTATTTGATGGCTCTAACTATGCATTTTGGAGTGTTCGAATTTGTACCTAATGGCTCTTGGCTTTGATGTTTGGAGAAGTGTGGAGATTGGTTATACAATTCTCCCAACTCCAACGGATGCTGATGGGAAGAAGGATTTTGAAAACAATGTAAAAGCCATGAAGGCAATCTTATGTGGTTTGATAGAGACAGAACTTGTGAAAGTCATGCATTGCTATACAACTAAAGAGATTTGGGACAAACTTCATAAAACATATGAAGAATCCTTAGTTGAACAAATATTGCTCATGGCCTTGGATGAAGTACATGATGAAAATCAAGAACATGAAGATCAAAGTGATGAAGGAGAAGAACAACTAGATCTTGAAGAGGAGCTAGTAAGTATTTTAAATGAAGTCGAGACTTAGAAAGAAAAAACAGAGTTTGAAGATGCTGCTACAGGAAGAGAATGAGGCTAAAACCAATACATCTCAAGCTCTTGAAGAAGCAGAGAAATTGATAGTTAATTTGAAGGTTCGGGTTGAAGAAGCCAAGAAAACAGAAGAGAAAATCGGAAAAGAACTTAGGCTTAAAGAAGAAGATTGTGAAAGACTTGAAACTACAATTGTTTCACTCATAAAGATAGACTAATCTTTAACACAGCTGAATGGTGAGAAGATAAATCAGAATTTTTTTGTCCTTGGATAAGATTATTGACTCACAAAAATCAACTAAAGATAAAGGTGGAGTTGGTCTTGAAGAAGGTCAAAGTTCTAAGTTTACAAATGAAGAACGACAGAAGACCAGCGTTGATAGCTCAAAGGATTCAACATCAAAGGTCAGAAATAATGCTTTCAAGAAGCCTCCTATCTCAAGACAAACACGTATGAACAGGTTTAATAATTCTTTCTTTCACGGTTATTGTTTGTCTTGCAATTATTTTGGAGACAAGGCAATCAACTATAGGACGTTTACTAGAAATGATTTCAGATTTAGTAGGAATTATTTTGCTCCCCCAAGGAACTAAAATGTTATATGCTATATATGTAATAATTTTGGTCACAACGCAAAAGTTTGTAAAAGTGGTATGGCAGATTTTTCCAAGTAAAAGAACCAGAAGGTTGAGAAAGAGGACAAAGCTAAGAAGGTTTCTAAGGTTTGGAGGAAGAAGGAGAAACAAGTGTTGGTGGAATCTTTAATTGTGCAAACAGGCTCTCTTGCACAAAATGGAAAGGACAAATGGTATATTGACAATGGCTGTTCTAGGCATAGACTGGAGACAAGAGCAAGTTTATCACTCTCAAATATACGAATGAAGGTAAGGTAAGATTTGCTGGTAATACAACTGCAAAAACCAGAGGTAAAGGTATACTTGTTTCGGATGATGGGGAGACAATGTATTCCATGTTTCTAGACTCAAAAAGGTTCTTGGATAGCAAGTAGTGCCATGTGTAGAATTACCACCCCTTGATGATGAGGGCAACTTATTTATAAGCCAGAGATTATTCTAGACACTCGAGGAAAGAAGTTAAGGAATAGAGCCATTATTGAGCTCCTAATCAAGTGGAAAGGAAAGGTATTCTAGAGGAAGATGTCACATGGGAGATAGAGGAAGTCATTAAAATGCTTGAGGACAAGCAAATTCGGGACGGGTGAACAGTGATGACCCCCGATTAATGACAATTCCTCTAAACAGTGTTAACAATGTTGTAAATCATTTACCCTTATTGTAATTAGCCACATATTCAAATAGTTGTGATATAATACAATTACAAATTATTACATTATCTCCGATCATAGAGAGATCAGCTTCCATAAGGTCAAATCGATGCAATGATAATATATTAATCAACGTGTATACGAAATTCGAAACTATGATACTAATCGAAATTCAATTAAGAAAAAGATGAGGTTGACATAAATATTGGTTAATAAAACAAAATATAATTAAACGAAAGGTCACGAATTATGGACCAGATCCAAAGGAGACATTCATACGGGTTTAAGGTATTAATAGATGGTCGTTTGCTGGGGGAAGATCATCAAGTACCATTCGAACAAGAAAAATATACACTAGTTTCAATTCATCCAATCAGTAAATCAAGCAATAACATCCATCGATACAATTCAGCCAGCAATCAAGGAAAATATGAAGGCATTGATCCAGATTGATCACAGCAAGTCATTCAGTGATAAAACAAAGGAGTGCAGATCACATTAGCCGCCATCCAAAATATTGATTGCAGATCACATAAGCCGCCTCCAAGATATTGATTGTAGATCGAGAGAGGAAGGAATGACATAATTCAATCTTCTGTATTCGAACCCTTCAAGAAGCAATATACTAAACAATAAGGAAGTACCAAGCAAGCATACAAGTGGATCCTTGACTTAGGAGGAAGAAAACCAATTTCTTAGAAGAGCAATAATGGATTGAGAGAGGGTCCATGTATCAGACCAGATCAATCATAATCTAATCAACTGAGAGGAGGTATCATATGTTGATAATAATTATTTATGTTTAATTATTGGAAACACGATCCAAGCTACATTCTTGGTGAATGCTGTGATTCCAAAATGGAATCCAGAGAGATTTTGAAAATCTCTGAGAGACCCTATTTAATGGTAATGGAAAATACATATGCATATGTTAAGAGGGATACACCTTGGTGGGTATCCATAAGGTTTGGGAAGAAATGGAATCTCTTCCGAAGACTTCTAATGATGGATATACCAATGTTGGTTATCCTGGTGGCCTTAGTGGAGGTGAATCAAAATGAGATGGTGAATAGCTGATGACCATTCCCAATTGGCAATAAGGCAACTAGAGGCCCTGGAGGTCCTCACCAGAGAGCCAGGTACCAAATTTTGAACTCCCCCCAAGGATTAGGTGAGAACTAGTAGGGGATTAGGATATAGTTTCTTTCATATATATATATATATATATATATATTTGTATGAAATCTACTAACACTTGTTGCAGGTTTACGCATCAAGGAATTAAGCTATAATCAACCTAGGAGGTGGGAACATTACAACAATGCACTTCATTTATTAGAATACTTGTAAAGGTATCCTTGTAGAGCTTAAGATTGTCAACAGCTCTACACTAGTTTTCCTTTTCATTGCTTGCGACTAGTTGCTAGAGTTGTAACTTGCTTAATTTTGAACGGTTTGATATGAATGTAGTAACATCCCCAATTCAAGGCTAGGTCATCTGAATGTTATTCAAGAAAATTCAGGCGCTTTAACTAAAATTTGGAAAGTATTCATAGCACGACATGCTAAAAATCCATTTGTCTTTGTCTTAGTCTTGTTTGATGTATGGAAAGAAGTACATGCAATTATCATATGTATTTTAGTATCGTTGCTGCAATTTGAGTATCTAGATTTGTATTTTTTGCTGTCATTAACATCCGGTACTTGTTTGTTGATTTAATAGGGTTTGCGACCTCCAATTCCTGAAAACACACACCCAAAAGTAACAGCAATACTAGAGCAATGTTGGCATGAGGATCCTACTAAGAGGCCAAGCTTTTCTGAGATAACGATAATGCTTGAGAGAATTCTGAAAGAGGTATCTAGAATTTCCTTCAACCTCACATATTATATTTCTTATATTTTATTTAATAAGCTATGTTACCTTTGCAGGTTGATCAATGAGACAATTAAACAAAGTACTACAAATGCAGCTTTCTGTACATACTTGAGATTGAGGTGGTTGTTCCGGAGTTAAAACATCATAAGCACACTTTTTAGGCGGCGGGGAAGGGTATTTTTGGTAATATACTTTATTTGTTAAGTTACGAATGTGAGGAACCTTCTTTTTTCCCTATATACTTTATACTCTAGTATTTTGTGACGTTGCAACTTTGCAGAAGCCAAATTTTGATTGTAATTTTGGCTTATTGTTCATACGTAAGTATTAGCAAATTGTATTTTATGAGAATCATTCTGTGATAGCTTGGCTTTGTTTTAACATTTATGCCCGTTAGCAAAATAGATGTAAACTATTTTAAATGTATACGATAAATTTTATAATATTATTGAAAAATATATGCATGGAAACAATTTGGCATAAAAGGATACACATTAAAGTCTTCACAATTGTTTGCATGGAACCACCGAATTAGGAATATCATTAGCTACAAAACAGTGTACTGTAGAAGCCATTTTCAGTTGACTCTAGCCCTATTTATGTAGTCATTTTACTGTTTTTTATTATTACCTTGACTAATTTTCTATTTTTAAAGCGAAGGAGTATTGTGGCGTCAATAATGGCCGACTGTCTTTAGTAACATATGAATAGGGCTCCTTTAGAGAGTTTGAACTTGTCATAAATTGAATAAGAAAATTTACATAGGAAATACACAAGCTATTAGAGTGTTCGAACTTTTCATAAATTGAATATAAGAAAATTCACTACGGAACTATACAAGCTATTAGTAATAACCTTTTTCATTTTTCATTTTCAAGAAAGCTAGGGTGTAATAAAATGTACTGAGATTCATTTGCAGATTTTAGAATTGCATTATATTCAGAAATACATTATGAAGAGTCATGTGTAGATTATACTTCATTTTGCATTATAGAAAATAGGTATCAATTTTTATTTTAGCAACAAGTACAAAATAAAATAGGTATCAATTTTTATAATGCAACTAGTTGAAGAAGGGGTAAAAGATTAACATTATAACTCATTAAATATAAATATTTTAAAAATAGTTGCTTTATAATGCAAGTAGTTGAAGAAGGGGTAAAAGGTTAACATTATTTCTCATAGGCAGGGAATAGGTTAATAATACAAGTAGTTTAAGAAGGGGCAAAAGGGTAACAATACATGTAACAGACTAATATCAAATATTAATAATATGTAGGTCACTAAATAGTTTTTAGAATCTGTCATTATAACAAAATATAAAAGTTGAAGCCAAAAGTAAGTCTTGATCCAAGAGGAAGGGTGGTAGGGTTTAAATGATTATGTGCCAAGAAAACTTTT
Source organism: Thuja plicata (assembly GCA_018584345.1). Classification (NCBI taxonomy): domain Eukaryota; kingdom Viridiplantae; phylum Streptophyta; class Pinopsida; order Cupressales; family Cupressaceae; genus Thuja; species Thuja plicata. The sequence goes on from MU228481.1 coordinate 1,025,436, forward strand.
GTGAGATTGGTGTAAAACCCACTAAGAATGTTGGAGAAAAATAGATTGTATTTAATAGATTCTTCATATTTTTTTGTTCTCTTCTTTCATGACATGAATATTTAAACAATTATTAGGAAGAGTAGAGATCATGGATGAATAGTTGAACACAAATATGAAATGTATATCACAATCATATGAACTTTTCAATTGTTTTTATGAAAATGTCTAGGAACAAAATGGAAGATGACATATGATAAAGCGTGATATATGATGACATGAGAGTATCTTAAGGGTTGGGCAATTGTAGTCAACATACAATGACTCTTGTTATGTTTGATAATATTGATTATTTGACAATTTATTATTTGTCTATATGAAGTTGGTTGTCACTCTCAGGTAGTTGTAACTATTGGTTGGTTGCTGATTTTGTTCGTCTTGGCAACCGTTGGGTCCTTTAAATATATTGTGTATCGTCAATGAAGGTAGTATGGTATAGTTTGGTGAATTGTAATCCTTGGTTGACCATCTCTTGTCTTCTCTGTAATAAATCATGAGCAAATAAAGATATATTTGACTCTTGTATCTTGTACACACTACCATCTTTATTATTATTTAATGTATGCATTTACATGGTATAACATTAAACATTTGGTGCCATTGCTTTGAAAGAAATTGAGCCAACATTGTGTGATTCATGGGATCACAATAAAGGCGAGAAGAGGTAACAAGGTGGTCAAGTCCAAGTGATTAGGTAATCTTTAAAGATTGTAGAACAAAGAGAACGAAGGAGAAGATTGTGAGAAATATTTGAGGAAAATCCAATCAGTAGATTGCCAAGTTGGAGCCCTTCTCGAGAACGAAGTAAAAGCCATCGTAGTTAGGAGGAAAGGAAACTGTTTCAAGGAAGGCACAAATCAACTTGGAGTGAGTGGAAGGATATTGCTAGACACTCACCAGTCGCGAACAACCTGTTCATACAGTCATTATCGAACAAAGAGTACAAACTAATAGACATATTCCATTGCATTAAGAATGTATCCATATGAAGAAAACCTAAAATTGGAGGAACCAAACACAAGACCCGTAGATGGAGGGAGTACATGAATGAGTCTCTAATATCCCCAATTCCGGATCCAAGAGTCGATAAAAGATTTAATAAGTTTTAAGGTAAATATTGAAACTTATTCATAGTTATACCTCTAATAAGTAATACTTGTATTGACCAATAGCAGAACGTATACCATGAAATGATGGAATATATTATAAAAAGGCAAAGAGACGGTAAGTAATTGCAGCGACGATACCATCTAGTAATATGATTGCATGTCTTGGAGGAGACTTTGACTTATTTTACACATTAGTAGATAGCTGTCCAAGTGGATTATGACTAAGTGCCGATCACTACTAATTTATGCATTGACGTATAAAGACAAACATATAAGGATTTCAATATCTTTTCAGATGTTAACGATTCAACATCTTTAATAAACTAATCGATATTTGGCATAGAGAAAGTAAATGAGGAGGAAGCGATTATCATTAATCGATATTATGGACAGAGCTTGCCACATGATGATAGTAACGGTGAAGTCATGAGAACTATCAGTTATTACTATTCACCAACGGTTAGAAGAACAATTGCAAATATCATTACAATCAAAGTTTATGCTTAAGTTCAAACACATTGATTAGCTAACTATGAAAGGGTGCGTTTTCTTGGAAGAAATCCAAGAAATATGAAAGATGAAGGTATGTGTCTTTCAAAGATGCTACTTGTTGGATAAATATTTTGTAAGTAGATGTAGGCATATTACTTTCAAAATGAACTATTTAGACACAGTATGTGAGAACAAATCTCTCATCACAATTTAAGGTAGACACCCTTCTTATTGATGCTAATTCAATTAGAACTTAACAAGAAACTCAAAATTAATTTAAAATTGGGCGTTCCATGTATTACTTCCTCTTTCTTCAAGAACAAATTCACTTTCACAAATATGCACTCTATGAACTTAGAGACTTTTAACAATTTCACCTCTAAATACTAGTTGAAGCAATAATACCAATAAATTCAAAATTAACTGAAAGATTAATTGCTAAGTGTGCTAGTTAACAATAGACTAATGAATATATATAAGCTCATAGACTTATACACTATCTTAAAATAATTTCAAACTATAACGCTGTATTATGATAAGCACAAAGACTTAAAACACATTAAACTTCTCTTCTACTTCTAATATCACTATGAATCACAACTTAAAGTCTATGCATTCATTTGTAACTAATTCAAATTGATAGTTATAGCACAAAGTTTATACAAAATCAGATTCAAGATTCTCCTTATAGCAACACAAATAATTTTACAAGCTTCCTCAACTCAAAGATTGAAAATACTCGCTTTTTATTCACTCCAAAGTTAACTTGTACAAATTTAAGCAAAATTTTAACTTGCACAATTTCAACAGATTTTTCTTACAATGCATAAAGATAAAATTCTACAATGAGCCCTCTTGTATTTATAGGTGGAGCTGAGAGCAAAAAGTGGGAGAAACCCAACTAATCAAGATTTATTCAACAACTAACTACCTACAATTGACTTATTCAACATTACATTCTTATGTAATGTGATTACATGTAATTGTAAATTTTTGCTTTGCATGTTTGACTACGTATGCAATTATAATTTTATGCTTCACATGGAACTTGTCAAAACTAAATTACAGAATGCATGATGAAAAATAAAATACGTGTCTGACAAGACATGACTCTTGTTACATCAACCTTTTATGAAAGAGGTTTTTCTGTCACCAGATTGCCAAGTGTTGGAAATCTTCAAATTTGTAAGTGGGTGGGAACATTTGCAAAAAATAAAACTTTGAACTCTGCATTTGGTGGCATTACTGATTTTCGTTTCACCCATGACTGGAAAGAAGTTCACAATCCTTCTTATTGGTCCACTATCACCTACCTGGAATCAGTCTTGAAAGCATTCTAAAATTGATGAAACTTGAATTTCATCTTTCCTACGTGCATGATGATTGACCCTCGTCTTTGGATGAACACGTGTAGCATTTGATTCTGAAAGTTGGTAGATCATGTTTGCATACTTCAAACAAGGCTGAAGTGAAAAAGTTGCTTCTTGTGGGCCATGATTGCATTTTAGGGGTTTTGGGGTGCATTGCAGAGGAAGGTGCAAGTTTAGTTCAACATGTACCAACTTATGTAGTTGGACTAAAAAGTTCCTACTACATAAGGGAAAAACATAAAACTTAAGTGAAATCAAGGTTTTTGGATCCAGCTACACTTTAAGTTGCACGAGTAGTTACATATGTAGTTCATTGTGTACTTGGGTCAAAAAGTTCTGACTGCACTTGGAATTGCTTTCTCACAAAGGGTATTGTAGGAGGTTTTTGATGCGACTGCGCATTTGACTGCAGGTAACAAAATATGTAGTTGAAGTAAAAACCTCTGGTTTGCAATGGTACTAGTGGAGGTTTTGAATGCGATTGTGTGAACATGTAGTTGGTGTAAAAACCTCCACCTTGGATATGACTGAGTAGGGAGCTTTTTGGGATAGTTACACTTTTAATTACATGTAGTACATGTAATGGGTACAAAAACCTCAGATTTTGGGAATAAGGAAGAACTTAAGACAAAATGAAATCAAAGATTTTTGGGTAGATTGCATCTTTCATTGCACGCAAATTAACATGTAGTTACGTATGCAAAAGGCCTAAAAGTTTCTGAAATTTGCAAAAGTGAAGGCCTTGTAAATGGAACTTTTTGAGGATATTGCCCATTGAGTTTCATGAAAGACTACATGTAGTAAATTTTGCAGTCATGATTGAAAATCCCAATTTGGGAGGATCATTATGATATACAGCCTGGATATGACTGCGATTACATGCATTATTCTACATATGTAGTGCAAATGCTAATTTTTACAAGGTAAATGTATGCATGTAATAAACAAGATATGATTGCAAATGGATGGGAAATTCTACTTTTTAGCATCATTTTTGGAGATGGTGGAGTTTTTAGAACTTGTAGATTTTCAGATCACTTCAAAATGGAACACAACTCCTAATGGAAACAAATCAAATCCTCCATGAAATGGTCCTACAACTACAACAACTCATTTTTGAATAAAAGGATATTTACAAACCCTAGCCATGGCTCAGGATTTTGAACTTGATATTGCTGATGAACTATAACTGATTGAATGCTTGAAGATGTGAAGTTGATGATCACCAAGCTGCAGAAAGTGAATGCAAGACATTAAATCAGTTAATGTATTGTATTGTCATTGATGTCAACTTGATATAATCTGATTGGTTATATACATAGTGTAAAAGTTCAGTATGTACTTTGTGACAACAAACACCGATGGTCAGTGAACCCCGACGGATAGAGAACCCCGAGAGGAAAGTCATAGTGATACCCGAGCAAGAAACCCGAGCAGACCTTACCGACGAGTAGAATCAAAGTAACTTGAGCAAAACTTCACAGTGTTGCCCGACGAATAGACAACCCTGACTGAGATGCCCGAGGAGAACTGAAGTGTTGACCGAAGATAACAAAGAGTTAAACACCGAAAAGAACTGAAGTTCAGAAAGGACAAAAGACTTAGCTGGCAAGAGCTAAATATGGAGTTAACTGGTTGTTAATATTATTTTCATCAACAAGATTAAAGCCAGAGATAAGCAAGAGTTTTAAAGCTGTTTTATTCTAGTTGTCAAAAAGAAATCTACGGGATAAAACTGAAGTATAGTTTTAAAGCAAGATTGGCTAGAATTGCGGATCATGCCAAGAACAAGAAAGTCAAGGACTGAGAAATGGTGAAAATCATGTCTATAAAGAGACAAGCTAGTTCATTGTGAATTAGGGGGTGAATAGAGAAGAAGATGTTGAAGGTATACTAGTGAAGAAAGACTTCATATAGTCCTGATCAATCAAGCTAAAGAACAGAGCTATATTTCTACGGTGTCACACCGAGCAACAGAGAAGCACAACATCACTGAACAAAAAGAAGTAGAGCAAATGTATTGAAAGGAGACATTGATCAGAAAGGTATTATGAGCTTACAATATATTTGAAAATCTGCAAAGTATAGTTGTATATGTAAACAAATTATTTACTGTTTCAATTTAACCATTGGATCAGAAAGTCTCTTAACCAAGCATGACTTACCAATCCTTTATATATTGAGATACATCCTAAGGAGTATCAAAAAGTTTGGTCATGAAGATAGCATAGAGATGCCAGATATCAAATGACAAACTACACAGGGTTTGGTCATAAAGATAGCATAGAGATGCCAAATATCAAGTGACAAACTATTCTATTTAAATCCTCTAACAAGGTCACACCTAACAATGTGTTTGTAACCTTTAATAGGGTTGGCTCTTCACTGAGCTCACTTTAGAAGAGTGAAAACTTTGGGTTACCGGTCCCAAGGGGTTTTTCCCTTAATAGGGTTTCCGCTTTAAAAATCCATGTGTCAATGTGTGTATGAGTCATTACTTTAGTGTTTTGCATTACACATAACTAATCTGGATTGATCGGTATACACTAAGTAATTTACTGTATTTTGGTAAATGAAAGATTGCTAATCGGTAAAGATAAAGAATAAGGTTTAACAGTGAACTCCGAGCAGTAGTTATTTGATAAGATTATTTCAAGGCATACATCTTGTAGGAATGAAGATAACTAGAGGCTTATAATTGTGGTAATAAGTTTTTGGGTTAATTTATAGGAATATTTTTGAGGCCACTGATTCACCCCCCCTCTTAGTTATTCTAACACTTGGTATCAGAGCTTGTGTGCTTAGAAGGAAGGTTTCAAGACCTAAGTAAAAGATCACAAGATGAGCAAACGAGATGTTTCCAAGTTGAACAAGGACAACTTTGCATAATGCAAAAGCAGAATAAGACCACCTATCAAGTATTGGAAATGATGTTACTCAATACTTGGATACTAAATATGTGTTTCCTATAGGACCTCACACACTTGAGTAGTTAAGAGAAAATTATGAGCACAATTCTATGATGATAGAACTTGCTTCCTCACTCTCCAATCTTGAATTTGAAGATGTCAAAACATGCATCTCTGCAAAGCAAATGTGGGACAAATTGAAGCTGGTACATGGAGGAGATGCTAATGTACTAAGAGCTAAGGCAGAAAGCCTAAGAGTTAAATTTGATGACCTAAGAATGAGAGAAGGAGAAAATATCACTCAGTACAGCTGCAGAATAAAAGAGGTAGTCAATGCTATCCGAGGAGTTGAAGGTATACTTGAAGAAGAAACATTGGTAAGTAAAATCCTAAGAACCTTACTGCCTGTCTATGCTATTAGAGTATCTTCTATACAAGAAATAAGAGCAGTAGTAAATAACAATGTCACTCTAGATAGTTTGGTTGGTAGACTGATTTCATTTGAGATGAATAACTTTGATAACAATGTATTACCATCTATTGAGTCTGCATTTAAATCTTCTTTGAAAATAAGCAAGTCAACTCATCAACACACTATGAGAAATGATAGTGAAAGTGATAGTGATGACCAAGATCTTGATGATATTGAAGCACTAATGGCTAGAAGATTGCAAAGAGGCAAAGGTAGATACAAAGGTAAATTACCACTTGTATGTTTTAATTGTAAAGAGATTGGACACTTTGCTACTAGATGTCCTAACATAAGAAAATATGACATAACTAATGACAGATCATATGAAAAGAAGTTTGATAGAATTGATAATAGAGATTACTGAAGCAATCGAGAATCTGATAGAAGAGATTCCCAAGACTACAAGGACAAAGGGAAGAAAGCTTGTTACCTGGCTCGGAACAGAGTTGGAGATACTGACACCGAATCTGATGAAGACATTGAGATGGTATTTGTGGCCATGAAGGATGATTCAGACGAAGAAGAAAGGTATGTAGAGACTGCACTCAAATCTAAGGTTAGTAAGAATGATGTCCGGATTATAAATAGTGGCTGCACTCACCACATGACTGGTGATAAACACAAGTTTGAAACTTTTGAGTACTGTAATGATGGATCAGTAAGAATGGGTAATGACACACCTTGTCTAGTTGAAGGTAGAGGAACTATAATGTTGAATAACCTGATCAAATGTGAAAATGCATACTGGGTGAAAGGACTTAATTATAATCTATTGAGTGTTTCACAACTGAATAACATAGGTCACCAAGTAGCATTTGAGAACAAAAATGTAAAGATATTTAATGAATCAGAAAGGTTGATTGGAACTGGTGAACAGACAAAAGGTAACCTATTCTATTTTGATGATATTAACACCACTTGTTTAATGGCTAGAAATGAAGACATATGGTTGTGGCATAAAAGATTATGTCATGTGAATTTTTACAACATGATTAAGATAAGCAATAAAAGGAAAGTAAGAGGCTTACCGAGCATGTCAAAGCTCGAGCATATCATATGTAAGAATTATAAAAAATGTAAGATGACAAAGTCTAGTTTCAAGAGCAAAGCCCATACATCTAATACTATTCTAGAATTAGTCCATACTGATCTATGTGGACCCATGAGAACACAAATTTTTTATGGTGATAGATATTTCATTGATGATTATTCTAGAATGATGACAGTTATGTTCTTAAAAGAATAATTAGAAGCATTCAATATGTTTAAAGGGTATAAAGCTATGGTAAAAAACAAAGTGGTAAGGAACTAAAATGCTTAAGATCAGATAGAAGAGGAGAATTTGTTTATGATGAATTCACTAACTTCTGCAATGAGCATGAAATTAAAAGACAGGTTTCTGCACCAAGAACACCACAAAAAAATGGGATTGTTGAAAGGAGAAACAGATCCATTGTTGATTGTGCAAGAACACTGATGATTGAGAAAAGCATCACTCAAACATTCTGGAGGGAAGTTGTCAGTACTCCTGTCTACACATTGAACAAAGTACAATTGAAGAAAGACACCAAAAAGATACCTTATGAGCTATGGTATCGTTACACACCCAATGTAAGTTACTTCAGAATCTTTGGAAGTCAATGTTATATTTTGAAAGATGATAGAAATGGAAAGATTGACTCCAAAAGTGGAGAAGGTATCTTTCTAGGGTATTCCACCAAGAGCAAAGCTTATAAATGTCTTAACAAGGCCTCTAACAAAATCATTGAAAGTGTAAATGTCTAAATAGATGAATATGCAAAGAAGAATGATGAGGAAAGCAGAAAAGAACCAAAAGACTACAATACGTTTGTTTACACTGAAGAACCCGAAACTCTGCCTGAGCAATAGTGTATCGCTCTCGAGAAACATAACATTGCAGACGGGCATCAGGTTGCAAATACCAAAAATCAGGAAAATGATGTTCCGAGCGATGGAGATCAGAATGAAGGTCAAAATGATGATCATAATGATGAACAAAGAGCTGAACCAGTACTTTCCAAGTATGTCAGAAGACACCATCCACAAAACCAGATCATAGGAGACAAGAAGGCTAGAATGAGAACAAGAAGTAAGTCACTGAACACTAGATGTTTAATTTATGATTTTGAGCCTAAATTTGTTAATACTGCACTTGAAAATGAAGAATGGGCCAGTGCTATGAATGAAGAAATAGAGAAGATTGAGAAGAACAATATATGGACATTAGTACCTAGACCAGATGACAAAAATGTCATTGGTACCAAATGGATATTCAGAAAAAAGTTGAATGAGAATGGAGAAGTCACAAGAATCAAAGCAAGATTAGTATGCAAGGGGTATGCACAAGAAGAAGGTATTGACTATGGTGAAACCTGTTGGATGATATCAGTTTTGGGTACTAATCATGCTGTTGATATTCATATTTTATCACTGATGTCAACATATTTTTATATGGAGAAGACAGACTGGTTACTTGACTAGAAGAAGCGTACAACCATTGTATAAATGATTCAGATCGATTGCAGTTGGATATATACAGAACGATGTGTGTTGACCTTACTCCTAAGATCGCTTGGCTTCATAATGCAGATTGTGGATATTTTTGGGATTAATGGAAAGTAGTACTAAGAGGGGAGGGGTGAATTAGTACCTCTAAAACTTTTAACTCTTTTCACCATTCATCATTAGTAGTCATTCTTTACTGTATTACCAACCATTGTTGTTGTTCTTTCTTATGAAGTAACATTAATTCATAATCTTTAATTGTTAGCAACATTCATAGAAACATTTATGAAAGTAATAAACACATAACACAAGATATGATATCGCAGAAAACTCCTGTTATGAAGTAAAAACTGCGGTGGGGATGACACCCACAAAAATTCACTATTTGCAGAATGGAAGGGAGTCAATAAAGGCTTACAATTGATCACTTCTGATGATCCACCCTATTAGGAATATTAAAGTGGAGACTGGTTAAGATCTGCTCTGTTAAGAGCTTTAGCAACACTAATTTAAGTGTGCACTTGGTTAAGAGATTTACAATAGGACTGTTAGGTCCACCTTTCTTGAAAGGATTTCTGAAGTGTACTACACTTGTTAGAATGAGTACATATGTTTGACTTGACTGTATGCTATCTACAATTGTTGATCACAGATCCATTAAAGCTCTCATAATAAGAATATCACCTTAAGTGACTGATTAATACCTTTCTCTGCTCATCGGTAGCCTGTGTTCTTGTTCTTGAAACTAATTTTATCCTTTTTTGTCCTTCCACATGAATTCTCTTGTCTGGTTCTTAGATTCTCTCAGTGGCTACAATCTTCATCGAACAACATGTTCACAATAAATTGAGCATCTATTTATACAAGTATTTGTCCTATTCTAGAATCACACATTACAATGTTAACTCTAGATCCAAGGTTTACAACTTGACCTTGATCTTTAGTTTGCATGTTTTAAATCAATAAAACTAATTAAAACATAATAATTACATTGCTTCCTCTGCACATAATGGTTTTAAAAAAAATTAAGAAGCTATATATATACAACTTCAGTGTTTTATCTGACATGGAAAGTCAGATCCAATTTTTGCGGGATGTAACTGACTGTCGGTTCTTGGTCGTCGGGTTGACTAAAAGTCTGTCGACATTCCTTTGTTGAACTGATCATCAGGTTCCCTTCATATGTCAGGTTCCTCACTTTGTTGTTCAGTCGGGTTGCATTGTTGTTACTTGTCGGGTTCCTTTAACCTTTTTGTCATCGGGTAACACTGAATAGTGTTTGTCAGGATGCTTTGAACTTGGCAGTATCGGGTAACCTTGGTGTCGGGTAGTGCTATGCCCTGTTTGTCGGTGTAGTGTAAACCGATGGTGTAGATCATGTTTTTCCTTGTGTATACTAATGACAAAATATAATGCCTTCAATCTCCCCCTTTGACATTAGTATCAAAAACTGATATGTGCATAATACTAAAGTGTTTAGTATGTACACCATGTTTATATCCTTGTCATTATATGACTCCCCCTAACTAACATGTATACTTGCCTCTGTACTATACATTCCCTGTTCTTTGCTCTTTCAATTGTTTGACTGTACATTTCATCATCATTTCCCCTTTATACTAACTGAACTGTATGTACATATCACTTCCCCCTTTATTTGATACTCATGACAAAAATGTACAACTTATAAGATGCCAATAATGTGTAACTTACAATGTGTCAAGAATATGTGAATGGGTGTTCTTGATGTCTTTGAGCAATTTCTCCCATTTTTCTTTTAGGAGTTCTAGTGCCATGTGCTCTAGCTCTAGCCTTGCATGCATATCATAAATGTTGTCTAGGACAGACATTTCTGGGGTGGCAATTAGTGCCTTTGCCTATGTCATATGTTTCTGCAGTAGTGAGAGTGTCGGTAATAGTTGTGCTTGAAGTTCATTTACCTCATCTCTAAACTTTGTCTCTGTAATCTGAATGCCCTGTCTCAATTTCCGTGCTTTCTTTAGCTGCTCATTGTGAAATTTTATTACCTCTTCACTATTCGTGAGACTTTGTGCACATGTCTGAAGATCAACATCTATATGTACTATTTTGTCAGTATACTCCTGAGTGAGTTGGTTAAGCGTGCATAACTTCTGTATTAAGGTTATAGCTTCTGAGATTATCGATTAATTGTGCTAACCAATTCAGAAAGATTTATCTTTTCCAATGCCACTTCTTGGCTTATTTTCTTTGGTAGCTTGAACTCATACTTCTGTTCAAGTCTTTCTTCCATGACCTTCTCAACATCTATGTTCTGAGATGTTATTGCATCTATGAGTACTAATAATTGATCAAACATTGAGACTGTTTGATCAATATCTACATCGGGTACTATTTGTTGAAGTATTCCTCTTGCTACTTCAAGTACCTTTGCCTCCTTTGTGGCTTTTCTCAATTTGTCTTGCATTGCCTTCCTCTCACAGAGTCTTGCATACTTGGTCAATTTAGTCAGATCCAATGTCCTTGGATCACAAACTAGAATCTCAATGATTTCATCCATAGTGACTGGATTTTTATGCTTGCTCTTCTTCTTCTTTGAGACTTGTGTGGACATAGATGTATGAACTACCATTGCTAGTTCATTTGTCCTCTCTGAAGTGCTTGGTGAAGGCTTTGTTGAAGATGCTTCTTGTGTTTTCTACTCGGTGTGCACCTGTCAGTTTTGTGAAGACGTCTCTCCATCAACCTTGGGTGACTACAGATTTTTCTTCTGTTTTCTTCTCCAGCTCATCTTTCTTTTCTCTCTCACCCTTTTCTTTCTGTGTGTCCTCTTCTACCTTTTGTGTTTCTTCTTTACTTTGATTAGTAGACTTATCTTTCTGATCATTGGTTGCAACTTGTTCTGCAGTTGTGTCCTTTGTGTCATCTGTTGTGTCTTTTGCTTCTGCATCACCCTTTTCCTTGGGTGTGCTTGTATCTTCTGCATTAGACCCTTCATTACCCTCTAGTATATTAATTGTGTTCATTAATACAGACATATTTCTTTGAGTGCTAGCTTGTGCTGTATCTAGAGTGGTGTCCTATTCGTCGGTTTAGTCTTTTTGAGTAGTGATATCCTCATCTTTTTGTATTTGCACCGCAGGGTCTGGTTCTATTATGTCCATGACTGAAGTGTCCCACCATACTTCATCAGGAACATCCATGTCCTTATTGGCTTGGGTCTCCATTTGTTGTTGCTTGATTTGATCCTTAAGTGATATGAATATAATATCATCTTCTTTTTGAGGATCTTTATCAGAGTCATAATGTGTGATGTCTTGAATGTCAAGATCATCCATGACTTTGTCCAAATCTATTGGCTCCATATCTTCAACATTGTCCAAAGCAATGTGCTAAGGAATTGCCTTGTCTTTCTCCTCCTCTCTATGAGGTGTGTCAGTGAGAAGTAACTGTTCCTCACGACTTGTTGACTCTGCAGGCAGATCTAGGAGTTGTCTCCATTTTGTTTCGGTCATTGTGTCCAGCTCTATGAACTTATCCTCTAGCACTTTGTAAGCCCTTATTTTGGCTACAAATTTTATTGAGTGCTTCTTCATAATTTCTTTGATTTCTTCAACCTTATATTCGAGAGGCATAAGTGTAACAAGTACCCTCTCCCTTGCTTCTCTTTCAGTCTGAAGAGCATATGACCATTGTTGAGATATTTTCTTACCCAACTCCTTTGGTATTTGGTTGACAAATTTAGTTGGTACATATTTGTACTTGACCATTGCCCTTATTATGGCATCTTGTATCTTATTTTGGTCTTCTGGCTTAAGTGTATCCCATTGTCTTATTTTCTTATCAGACATGGTGCCAGATGCAACAATAGATGTAGCAGCTTCATCAATTGTTTGATTTCTAAAATTTTTCTTTGTTACATCCGGCTCATCATCTTTTGTGTCTTCTATGTCAGCTTTTGTCCTGACCAATCTTTTTCTCCTCTTTGTAGGTGTTGTCTTCACAATTTGTTCCTTTGTTTGCTTTGCTGGTTGCTTCCTCTTATAGGTCCTTACTTGACCTTTCTTAAGAGGTGTGGTGTCGGTCTTTGCAGTTTGACTCCTTGTCCTCTGCTTCTTTGTAGGAGGTGGAGGTGTATCCGATTACGTTTCCTCAGAGTCTGATTTCTGTTCATCTTGCCCTTCACCGATGGTACCCTGTTCATCGGTTTCCTCTATTTGTTCTTGTTCCTCCTCATTGACCGATATAATATTTTTAAGATTCTTAACCATCTTATTCTTTTTATTGACAGTCTTTTTGATTTCTAGGCCTCTTTTTATCTTTGACTTGGCCTCCTCAGGTTCCAAACCTTGGTTGTTTGCTATCAATGCATCAATAGAATTGGTTGCTTGATCTATGTTGATTTCATAATCAAGTGGGGCTAACCAAGCTGTCCTTGGTGCAACCGGTTTTATGTGGGTAAAGTTTGTATCCACCATAAAACATATCTCATCCCTATATTTTTCAATCAGTTGTTCAGGGATCCTTGTTCTTTCCATCATCTTTTCCTTGAATTCAAGGAAGTATGCAGTCATAACTGACTCAAAGTTATCTCCTAGTGACTTAATTAATTCACTAATTTGTAATGTCACCATTTTTGTAGTGTCCCATTTCACTTTTCCTATTGAAGGAAAGTATTCTTGAAAGTAGAAAAATACGCACATGATAAGTGAGCCGAACTTACATGTGTTAGTCTTTGCAGACCTAATTGTGTTCGTGTTCTCATCAAGTTGTTTCAATAGGATCTCACATAGATCCATTTGTATGCCCTTTGTCATTATTTTGTAAGCTATGCTTACTGATATTGATGATATGCTGTTCAACCTACTTGCCTAAAAGATCTTGTACCCAATCACACAAGCACCAAATCTTAGTTCTCAGTGATGTTGTTAACTTTCAAACCTCTGTTATCCCATTCAACTTTTGTAAGCTTTTCAAGTTCTGGCCTGGAAGGATGCTTGTGAGCCTTAGGCTTGTCAGTTATTGGATAACCAGTGACAGTGTGAAGGACATCCTTAGTGATTTTCTTAGGTTGATCTAACCATAGCTTTTGGTCATGCATTTTGCTAAGTACCAACCTGATCCAATCAGTTTTGAAGTCCCTCATAAAATGTAGGGCATTAGTTATCCCTTTAACCTCTAAGTGTTTGTGCTCTTCCTTCAGGTTGCCTTCTGCATCCAAAGCTTCTTGTAAGCTTCATCCATCTCCAGATCACCTATTTCAACAATCTTACAGTGAATATAGTACCTTACGTCCTCTATTAACAAAACCCTTGGTGGAATCTTGGAAAATGCGCCTGTTTCATCAGGTTGCGATGCAATCTCTGGGCATATCTTGTATTTGGGATCTACACAGGTGCTGTTCTTGACTAACCTAACCACATTCTTCTTATCACTCTTGATCTTAGCGGGTCTTGAGGTGGTTGCCATCATTTTTCAAGTTTTAGGGATTTCTTGAAAAATAGCGACAAAGTTCTTTTGGTTCCCTTGGTACTTACTTTGATCCGTGAACTGGTGAATGATCTATTTGGGGTGCACTGGATCGAGTTGAGGTCGCTCTGCTGAATGCTCTTCAATCGCTCTGCCTTTTTCTCTTCAAATCGCGACTGCAAAATGAAGTGCTCCCGTCGACTATTTATAGACTTTTTCCCTAAGTCTTGTCATAAATGCTCAATGATGCGTCGGGAAAAGAAGACGGAGTCCGTCGGGAAGACTTTCAAAGTCATCATCAGTGTTGTGAGAATGCTTGGGATGGCTCTTTAAGATTTTTGCTTTTACCGACGGATATCGGTATTCTGTCATGACAACTTTATAACTTTTCTTCCTTGCCGAAGGGTGTCGGTTTACATTAGCAACTTAGCCATTTTAAGTGTTGACCGATAGTTCTTGGCAAGTGTAAATATCTCATCCATTATGTTCATCGATGATTTTTGGTATGTTTATACTGACATGGTTGTTTTCTCAGAGTTGTAACAAGTAACATAATATGCATCTTTATTTATGCAGATTTTGACTATCTATCAATTGTATAATTGAACTGATGCAAAATATGACTTGGTGTAGTGCAGTTCCATACTTACTTGTTCAACTTAAGTGGGGGTGGTGATGTCACCAGATCCATTGGATGGGGTGTCACCATTTGCATTACTTGGTCCATCTTCATCATTGCTTGAAGCTTTTCTCCACATTTTTTCTCTAGCCCTCCAAATATTTTCAATGGTGTTTCCATTGGGATATGTGGTTGTCTCTGTCATTCGGTCTTTGCAATCTTTCTTGAGATGACCAAATTTGTGACAATGTAAGCATGCCATTCCGGGGTTTGACCAACCTCTAGACCTTTTGGTCCATGCCCTCATGCAGTTTGCAGCAATGTGACCATATCTACCACATGTTGTATAGTTTGTCCAAGTATTGTAGTCCCATACATATTGATTACCGTATCTCTTTGGTTGATAGGGAGTTTCTTGACCTTTAGGCTTCCATGCTTGCCTTTTCTTTTTCCACCATTCAATAGTTGTGTGCCCATTCATCTTGCATGTAGGACAATATTTGTCCATGTAGGTTTCCTTCTTTGGTTGTTCCATCTTAGACTTACATTCATATGCTTTATGTCCTTTCTTGTTACATTTATAACAAAATCCTATGAATGAAGATGTATTTTTATGAATACCTTTCATTTTTCCTCTACACACATTTGATGTGTGCCCTTGCTTTCCACAGTGTTTGCATGTCAGCTTTCTTGGTCTTGGATTTTCATAGACTTTCTTTGGATTGGCTTGAGTTGATGATTCTCTATTTTTGGTAAATCCTAAACCATTGTTGTTGTTGAATCTTCGTTGTCCTTCAAGAAAATCACCCATTCTTTTATTGCTCTCTTTAGCCTTTCTGATAACTTCATTATGTTGTTTCTGAATTCTAACCTCATGCTTTACTTTTTCATTCTCTTCTCTTAGTTCACCAATAGCCTGTACTCTTTCAATGAGTTCTATATTCATTCTGTTTTCTTTTTGAATCATTAGAATAATCTGATTTGTGATCTCATGGTGATGCTCAACATGTCTTTGAATTTCTAACTCCTTTTCTTGTAGCTTCTCTGTAATCTTCCTTCTGTTATCAATAGCTAGTGTTCTTTCTATTTCAGCTTGTCTAGCAGAACTCATCACATCAATCATTCTTACCATTTGGGTCTCTTGACCAATTTGCAACATCTTTATTTTTTCTGTCAGATGTTGATTGATTTCCTTTAGATTTGTGATGTTCTCTTCTGATGTGTCTGATGTATTACTTATATTTGATCCTGAAGATTCAAAGAAATCTGGAATTTCTTCTTCTTGATAATATTTTTCATTGCTCCGAGTTGCCATACCTTTCCTCTCATCCAACAACTCTCTCATCTTGATTCTCGCTTCTTTATACTGTTCATAGAACATTTGTATCTCAAGATTTTTATTCTCAATATTCTTATCAAGTTTTTACTTCTCCATTGTATGATCTTTGCTCTTAAGATTTTAAGCTTTTCAAGAAGAGACTTAGTTCTGATACTAATTGCTGGGATTAATGGGAAGTAGTACTGGGAGAGGAGGGGTGAATCAGTACCTCTAAAATTTTTAACTCTTTTCACCATTCATCATTAGTAATCATTCTTTACTATATTACCGACCATTGTTGTTGTTCTTTCTTATGCAAGTAACATTAATTCATAATCTTTAATTGTTTACAACATTCATAGAAACATTCATCAAAGTAATAAACACATAAGACAAGATATGATATCATAGAAAACTCCTCTTAGGAAGTAAAAACTACGATGGGGATGGCACCCACAAAACTTCAATATCTGCAGAATGGAAGGGAGCCGGTAAAGGATTAAAATTGATCACTTTTGATGATCTACTCTGTTAGGAGTATTAAAGTGGAGACCGATTACTACTATGTTAAGAGCTTTAGTAACACTGATTTAAGTGTGCACTTGGTTAAGAGATTTACAATAGGACTACTAGGTCCACCTTTCTTGAAAGGATTTCTTAAGTGTACTACACTTGTTAGAATGAGTACATATGTTTGACCTGACTGTATGTAATCTACAATTGCTGATCATAGATCCATTAAAGCTCTCATAATAAGAATAACACCTTAAGTGACTGATTAATACCTTTCTCTACTCGTTGGTAGCCTGTGTTCTTATTCTTGAAACTAATTTTATCCTTTTCTGTCCTGCATGAATTCTCTCGTCTGGTTCTTAGATGCTCTTAGTGGCTACAATATTCATCGAACAAAAACATGTTCACAATAGATTGAGCATCTATTTATACAAGTATTTGTCCTATTCTAGAATCACACATTCCAATGTTAACTCTAGATCCAAGGTTTACAACTTGACCTTGATCTTTAGTTTGCATATTTTAAATCAGTAAAACTAATTAAAACAATAATAATTATATTGATCCCTCCGCACATAATGGTTTTAAAACAAATCAAGAATCTATATATAAAACTTCAGTGTTTTATCTGATGTGGAAAGTCAAATCCACTTTTTTGCGGGATGTAACTGACTATCAGTTCTTGGTCGTCGGGTGAACTGAAAGTCTATCGGCGTTCTTTTGTTGAACTGATCGTCGAGTTCCCTTCATCTGTCAGGTTCCTCACTTTGTTGTTTCATCGGGTTGCACTGTTGTTACTCATTGGGTTCCTTTAAACTTTTTGTCATCGGGTAACATTGAATAGTGTTTGTCAGGATGCTTTGAACTTGGCAGTATTGGGTAACTTTAGCGTCAGGTAGTGTTGTGCCCTGTCTTTTGGTGTAGTGTAAAAAGATGGTGTAGATCATGTTTTTCCTTGTGTATACTAATGGAAAAATATAATGCCTTTAGATATTATAGTTGTTTTGGTGAAACAGGTTTTCTGGACTATAATTATGATAATGGATAGAGCAGGTCTTTGAGTTTTGGGCATATCTTTCTGGCGAAGATATTTTAGATGATGTGATATTACTGGTGGACAACCAACATATGTTGGAGTAATAGGTTGAGTTTGATTGTTGTTTGGTTACTGGTGATGTCACCTATGACCTGTATTATGGAGAAGACCTATTTGGTGGCCGACTTCAGACATGTAGCATGTATTATGAATTGTGGGCGTGGATTGCGGATCTTGGAGTATAACTAATGGATTGTATTTCATGTTTAATTGTTATAGGTACTGTTTGTATCTTAGCAAGGGGTTAACAATTATTTGTATATTAGGAAAGCCTAATTGGTCAACCTAATTAATTATTTGTGTATTAGGAAAGCTTAATTGGTCGACCTAATGATTTATTGTAAGAAGGTATATATCAGTGATCTTTCCTTTTGGAAAGGTGTGGTTGAGATTGGAAAAGAGAAAAAAATTGTGGAAGCTGCAAGGCGTGTTTGACTGCTGGATGTAGAGCATAGTTATGAGAACAATACTTCATCATAATTGACCAAGCAAAGATAGTTTCTATTACATAGTTCACTGGATTGTGTATTCTCTTTATACACTTGTTTGGATTGTTAATCCTTGAGGGTGGTTTTAACCTTCTTTGGGTAGTGTCCCTGGGCAGTGAGCCTACTATTTATTTTGACTCCTAATAGGGACTGTGTACTGTAATGTTGTAATAAGTGCCTAACATGGCTAAATCTTTTAACAGGGATACTATACTCTCAGTGCATCATTTTTTGGATGTTAATTCCCACCGGGGTTGTACCTTTAATAGGGTTTCCTCAACAAAAAATATTGTGTTTTGGTGTTGACATTTACTGTGTTATCATTTGCACTGCAGTTTTGATTTGTAAAGTTTAAAGTTTAATAATATATACTACAACTGATTCACCCCCCTCTCAGTTGTCTTGTGGACTGTTCTTCCTAACAATTGGTATGAGAGCTTGTGGTCCTTAGAGATAAAGTTTAACAACTTGAGGTGATCTTGAAGATGACTTACTACAGGAAGGATAGTCTAAAGTTTGATCGTGAAAACTTTAACAGTTGGCAGGACAAGATGAGAACACATCTATTATGTCTGGGAATTGATTATTGGATGCGTTGACACAGGCATCTTGAAGACTTGAGAACCCAGTAAATACCTGAAGGGGGACTGGAAAGGAAAAACAATTCTGAAGGTGCATGCCTTCCAAAGAAGAAAGAAAAGGTAGAAACTGAGGATGAATTAGAAAAAGCCACTTAAGATGAAAAGAAACTATTTTCATGTAATATGGTTGCAAAGGAATCCTTGATCAATGCTCTATTAGAAGGAGAATTTACTGAAGTAAAGGACTTGGATTCTGCACATGAGATCTGGACAAGATTAGAAGCATTATACATTGGAGACAAGTTTACTAAACATGCAAAGTTACAAAACTGGAAGAAAAAAATGGAATCACTGAAGATGAGAGAAGATGAGAACATCAACGCATATGGATAGAGAAATAATAAAGTGGTTACTGGTATTAGGAACTCTGGAGGAACTTACAGTGAGGAATAAGTGATTGCAAAAATACTTAGATCTTTGACACATGATTATAGAACCAAATTTCAAGCTATAGAGGAGATCATACCTTTGACACCAAACTTCACTAGAGAGATGTTGATTGGAAAACTAAGTACATTTAAGGTCGCAGAATTGGGAGACACTTTACCTAAATTTGAGTCAGCATTCAAGGCAACCATGCACAAGAACAAAAGGATCTTACCTAGAAATACAAGCACAAGCAGTAGTGATTTAAGAGAACTTGGAGCCTATGTTGATGAATGAGAACAAATACAGGAAGAAGAAAGGAAGCTAGATGAAGTTGTGGCACTGATTGATAGAAGAGGAAAGAGAGGTAAGGGTAAATTTGAAGGCAAATTACCTTTGAAATGTTTTTCATGTAACAAGATTGGTCATTTTGCATCTATATGTCCTACAATAATTCCAAAGCAAAAAACTAAGTTTTTAAAGACTAAATTTTCAAAAGACAGGGAATGTTATTATGCTAGTGAGGGAATATCTGATGATGATGATGGTGACTATGATGAAATTGGATTTATTGCTATTAAGGATGATGAACCTATGCATGAAGAAAAAGCTTTAGTATCTCGTGTTGAAAATAAATCTGAATGGGTTATAGATAGTGGTTGTTCACATCATATGACAGGAGATAAAAATAAGTTTGTAAGTTTGAAAAGACATGATGGTGGTGCTTTTAGATTTGGTGACAATACTCCTAAGCTTATTATTGGGATTGGATCTATTTCTCTGGATGTAAAGACTAACACTGACAATGTATTACTTGTTGATGGACTTAAGCATAATTTGTTGAGTGTTGGACAACTAGTGGACAAGGGTTATCAATTGAATTTCATTAATGGGAAATGTTCTATCAAGAGTAAAATAGGAGACTTGATAGCGTCTGGTACTAAATCCAGAGGTAATGTATTTGAATTGAACACATATGAAGCTTCTTGTTTTATTGCGAAGGTTGATGACAGTTGACTATGGCACAAAATATTTTGTCATGTTAATTTTGATAACATTGTGAAGGAAAGTATGAAAAAAGGAGTAAGAGATCTACCTAAAATTGTAAAGCCATCTAACACTGTGTAGAGAGTGTGTTATGGGGAAGTAGACTAGAAGCACTTTCAAGAGAAAAGCTTATTCAACAAAAGGGAAGTTGAATCTGGTGCATACAGATCTATGTGGTCATACAAGAACAAGATCATACTATGGTGAAAGGTACGTTATACTTTTTGTTGATGACTTTTCTAGAATGATTTGGGTTACATACCTAAGAGAGAAATATGAAGCATTTGAAAAGTTCAAGTTATTTAAAGAAAAAGTTGAGAATGAATCTGGTTTGAAGATAAAATGTTTGAGATCAGACAGAGGTGGAGAATTCACATCATACGTATTCAATTCATACTATGAAGAGCATGGAATATATAGACAAACATCTTCTCCTAGAACTCCACAATAAAATGTGATAGCAGAGCGAAAAAACAAAACTATATTAGATGCTGCTAGAACTATGTTGCTGGAAGGAAATGTGTCACATGTTCACTGGAGAGAAGCAGTTGGCACTACTGTGTACACCTTGAACATAATTTAGATGAGAGAAGGTACAAATAAAACACCCTATGAATTATGGTTTGATCATACACCTACTGTAAAATATTTCAGAATATTTGGTAGTAAATGTTATATTAGGAGAGATGATGAGATAGGCAATTTTGATGCTAGAAATGATAAAGGAATCTTTCTTGGTTATTCCACTAAGAGTAAGGCATATAAATGTTTCAATCTGAGATTGAAAAAGTTGATTGAAAGCACAAATGTGAGGATAGATGAAAATTTTTAGATTCAAGAAAGGATATATGATTGTGGTCACATAACAGAAACAAAAGAGGTTGCTGTTGAACCTGAAGAACCCTTGATGATCGAGAATGAGATTGAAGAAGAACATACTGAAGCTACTGAGACATTGAAAACACCAAGGTATGTCAAGAGGAACCATCCTGAAGATCAAATTATTGGTGATGCAAACAAAGGGATGATGACTAGATCTAAAGCTAGAGATGAAATTTGCTTGATTTATCAAGTTGAACCAAAGACTACTGATGAAGCATGTAGAGATGGATCTTGGACTAAAGCTATCGAAGAAGAACTTGATCAGTGTTAGTCCAAATCTTGATCTTTGTCCTTAATGTTAATTTTTCAGAGTCGCCTTATTATTTTTGTGGATCTCAAGCTGCCTAAGCCCTCATGTTTAAAATCCTAGCGAAAGAACCTCCCCTATGTTTCACCGTTGCTCGTTAAAAAGAGAAAAATCTTTTGCTAACATTTATTTTGAACAGGTTTGAACAGGTTTGAACAACTATGAACAACCTTGAACTCGGTTCAAGACAGTTCAAGGGTGTTCAAGCTCGTTCATATTATTATGAAGCGGTAGCAGGTGAATAGCATTTTTTCTAAAGGAGGTGTTTCATGATCACAAGCTATAGAAATTTTGGCCGATCAAGGGTGGAAGTTTTTTGTTTAAATATGTGACACTTTGTACCAGAGTGTTGGCGGGATATTAAGGAATAGGCTTGAACAATGGTGAACACATATGAACATCCTTGAACTCGGTTCAAGAGTGTCCAAGAGTGTTCAAGGGTGTTCAAGGATTTTAAAAAAGAGAAATGTGGTATAAAAAAAGGACAACTGCCGTCTTTTCAGATGTGGACCCCACTTGGGTAAGGCTTTTAATGAAGAGATCTTTTGGTGGCGGTTAAGTCATGTCTGAGCTGTCAAATTAACGAGGAATTTGTGCGACATAAAAGTTTGCGCAAAGTGGCAGTAAATGATCACGTGTGGGAACGGTCACTTCTCTCTTCGAGATATTATTGTCTTAAT
The DNA here is from genome assembly GCA_018584345.1 of Thuja plicata. NCBI lineage: Eukaryota > Viridiplantae > Streptophyta > Pinopsida > Cupressales > Cupressaceae > Thuja > Thuja plicata. Next base: position 1,047,758 of record MU228481.1, read on the forward strand.
TATGGGTAATTAATTACTCATTCGAGGTGTTTCTTTTAAAGCCCTTCTTGGTACTCATTATTTTTGAATTGTTGTTGTTGTCTGTATGCGCAAAGAGCGGAGGTAAGGGTTTTTTGGAACTCCAGTTGCAAAATTTTCCTCAGAGATCAAGGTAAGTCAGGCTGTCACTCTTCCAGTGTTTAAATTTAAAAGCTGGTGAATTTTATGGGAGTTTCTATAGCAATTCGCAGGCTATTCTTACAAGAATGAAGTCAGTATTTCATTTCTTTGGGAATGTGTCTAGTTTGGTGTGCGAAAATTCTATTGTAACAGACACAGATTTAGAGGGGTATGATGTTGAAGGGATAGCTGATAGGCTTACTACATGTGTTGAAGAAAATGTCCCTTCCATGGAAATTTTGAGTAGTGGGTTATGTATAGCAGCTTGCTTCCCTCCTGCAGTGGTATGTCCTGAGCTTGTCCATGAATGTATCAAACATTATGACCTGCGAACCGAGTCTATTCTTAAAAGAAATGGCGAAGTGTTAATGGCTGTGAACAGAGGAATTGTTGCCTCGGCTTTCCAAATCCAAGAATGAACTTTCTCAACTTTCTCTCCTGCCCAATCCCTAGTTAAGTTCAAGCCTAATGCTGATGTGAACCGTACTTCCATGGATAAGTATTGGTTGTTAAATGCCCAAAGACGAGGTTCCCGTTTGCCCAAGAAGTTAAACAGAAATCACATGCATCCGCACATTAGTGATATCATGGTAATGTTGCACAGAGTTACAGGGTCACCCGATGCTTCTTTGTTTTCAGACTAGTTATTCTACTATGTAGAAATTGTTTTAGAAGGCAAACATAAACTGGATTGGGCCGAATTAATTACAGAATCTATGAGAGAACAATTGAATAGCTCCAAGAATATTGGCTGTAGCTTTTATATGTCTTCTTATCTGATGTATTTCCTAGCATGTAGTACGATATGGGATGGCATGGTTCACGAGCCTTGGATTGATGGCATGTGTGTTTTTCAATATTTCTTTATGCTTCGCAAAGATAGTGTGATTCAGAATTACAGGAGAATTCATGATACCTTTATGGGTAAGCTTTGCTTTGGAATGTCTGGAGATTCGGCCAGGAGGATGAGCTCAGAAGCTCAGCAGTTTGTGACTAGGTTTGGGAGTTATTATATCCAATTCCCTAGGTTCTCTTATTTAAGAATTGGTGGTTTTGAGGATGCCCCTACCAAATTGCCTAGATATGCATTTGATTGTTTCATCTTTGCTAAAATCTATAGACAGCTCGCCATTGTGCTAAAACGTTTCCTTCCTGGGGACCAAGGTGAAAAAATATTCCCATTGCAGCTAGGAAAGATTTCTTGTCTAACCATTGAAGATGCCATAAGTATCGAAAGTGACCTTGGTGATTTTGATTTTAAGTACTACACAGAGAGAACAGGATTCGATAACAAAAACTTTTCTAGCGACAGCCTGGGTCTAAGGTCTCACATGTTTCCAGTTCCCCATTTAGAGGATTTCTGGGAGGATTGTACAAATGAATCCCAAGTCATGACCAGAAGCCATAGAAGACTCTGCATCTCCCAAATTCTGTCCATGAGGATACAGTTCAACATAGAGGGGGTAACAAATGATGGTTCTGACTTGATTGAGCCTAATTTCAAAAGACTTCTGGATACTAAAGAGGTAGATGTTGATTGGTCAAAGGAAGAGGAAGATGACATTAAAAGAAGAACACAACATGTTCTAAAATTAACTGAGAAATGGCTACAAGAAAGAAAAGAGCAGTCTAGTCCTAAAATGACTGGAAATAAATCTTCAATTTTATTTTCTCCCCCCTTTGTTTCTAATATGCCTAAACCATCTAGTAATGCAGGTTCATCTGATAAGCAGCAGAAGAAAGAATCTAAAAGGAAGTTTGTTGCGGAGCTTTCCTCTGTGGTCTCTCCTCAACGTATCACTAGGTTGCGATCCCGATCACAAAAGAAGGTGAAGATGACTCAAGAGAAGATGGAGACAGTTAATCTGGAAGATGACAAGTTTGGAGACTTGAATTACCAAATTGGGGATGATGACCAAATTGGGAAAGATCTTTTTGATCTTGAAGATGTAACCCTAGATTTAATGGATACTCCTGTTAAAGTTGGTCCTCAATAAGCAACAACCAGTGACACGCCCAAATGGTTAACTTCTTCATTTAATAAGAAGCGGAGTATAATTCTTGTGTCAATTCCAATACAAGATATTGTTAGTAAATATGCTCAGAAAGCCCCTAAAGCCAAGAAAGTGAAAAACACAACACGCATGTTTGCTGATGCTAAAACTGGGAAGTGGACAGTCGAAGTCGCTACTTACAGACCTAAGGAAGAGAAGCAAGATGTGGCGGTTGAGGATTTTGAGGTAACCAAAATTGAGTTGGGAACAATGGACAGAGCCGGGAAGAACCACCTATTCAAAGAAACAGCCCAACAAATGCTAATTACATCGGTGCAAGATAGCAAAGAGAAGAAAGAGTTGAAACAAACCATTGTTTCACTTTCTCAGTTTATTAATGCATTCTGTAACTTTGATGCTACCCCGTTGTCTCAATCTTCTCAAGTGTTTGATCCTAATTCTGAAGAAAGTAAGACTCTGCTAAATCAGGTTCAAAGAGGGTGGACTTTGGTTTCTTCAGTTGATGAATGGATGGCTCAAGTGCTCAATAATGGTAGGCAGTACATTAAAGATTCACATTCAATTCTTCATAACATTGAGACAGTGATAGGAGAGCTGTAGGCTCAAGGCCAAGTATGGGGTACAAATGAAGAAAAATGGGTGTCGGCAATGACCAAATTTATGGAAATCGAGAGGCATGGCTTTAATAAATTATGTGTAGAAAATTCGCTTAAAGGTGCCGAGGAGTCTCATTTCTTCATACTCAGGAAAAATATCAGCTGGCGTATTGCTCTGATAAGAAGTGCCATTACGGAGAATAAGGAACATGAAGCTAAAGCTAAGCAGATCCAAAAGGCTGCCCTAACATAGTTGAAAGTGATTAATTTCACTTATACCTACCCCTTTGTCTTTGGCAAGCAAGAACAGAAAGGTGCTTTGGACGCTTTTGACTCAACCATTAAAACTATTAGAGAAAAGATTCATCCCAAAGCCTCTGATTTAACCCAAATAGCAAGGATTGAGTCCATGCTTTATTTGTGTGTTGATCAGTTATCTAATGTTATTGAGAAGGTGAAGAAGCTGAGCTAGAACAAAGATGCCTCCATGGCCCGAATAGTGAACTCCAAAATCCCGCATCTGTCGCTCACGAAGGAACTAGTACAAGCATATAAAGAATGTAAGTCGACTCAATCAGTTACCGATGAAGAAGGAAGTCCAGTGGGAAACGAGGATCATGCCATAGATAAGGAGCCAGATTTGGCTATCTAGTTTTCCTTTCTACTGTGTTATCATGCTAAACTTTAAGGACGTGTGTCCTCTTTCTGATGGATTAGTTACTTAACTGTTAGACCGAGAGGCCATGTTTTTCGGGAGGCCTCTCGGTGCTTTGTTGCTATTTATTTTGACTGCTAAAACTTTTAAAGGGTTCGGAAAATTTTTTGACAGACAGATATAGTTTTGATAATTATAGTTCAGATGGTGAATGTTGTAAACAGAATTGATTTCAGACAATTATCTGTGTAGTAATTTTTGAAATATATTAAAGGAAGGTTATTGAATATGTGTTGTTTATGATCTAGAGAAAGGTGCCCTATGTTGGCATATTGTTTGGCTTGTTTTATATGTTTTTCAGCTGTTGCATGATATCTAAATCTTGAATTTTATCTGTTATCTATTATATGCAGTCAAAAAGTTGTTTATATTTTTCATGAAATGCCATTGCGGAAGTGACTTTGTTTCCTTCCTATTCATTATCGAGTTATATTTACTTCATAGTTGTTTAGAAGCATATCATCAAAGAATGATATTGCTGCCTTTATAAGCTTTTTGGTTAGAAGCTAACCGATTAAATCATTATCTCATTTCACTGAATATCATATTAGGGAGCTATACCTGTTATAAAATTCAGAGGGAAGTGATCACAAAAGACACTTACCCAACTGTTAGAAATAGTTTGTCTTTTAAGGGTGATAGAGTAAACTTAAAAGGTTATTTGTAAAAAGAAAAATCTGTTCACTAACAGATTTTTGTCGACTCTACTGGGGAGCACTGACGGTGTAGACTTGTGTTTTAATGCTCTATTTTATGAACAAGTTATGGTCCTACCAGCCATGATAATACCAAATTTGGAGGAGCAGCCTCTTGTTATTCAACCAGACCTTAATTTTCAAAGCACTCAAGAGGATATCATCTTTGATTTGAACACTGTTTCTTGGAGTTTAAAGACCAACTATCACCAGTAACAACAAGTTCTCCTAGTTTTAGAAGAAGAGGAAGATATAGGAGAGTGGTTGAGAGGGCTCCCGATCGCCCAAGAGGCACAAGTCGTTGACAGAATTGCTCAGGGGTAATAAGATAGAATAAGACTGGATTCTCGACCTTACACCAGGTCTAAGAGGAAGGAGGGTATTCTTGATACTTTCTTTGAATGTTTGCAAAATCTTCATTTTTCCACCTCTTCCATCTTAAGACCCAAAGAAAAAAGTAGACCTTCTTCTCCTCCTAAAACTGCTCCTAATTCTTCTTCGTCCTCTAGTGTCTGGCAAGATTTAACTTTGTCTGGTATTCAAGCACCACCTCTAGTAAAAATCTTTCCAAGTGCGGTTATGGCTCAGCCATGGGGTGCAGCCGTTGGTCCTTTAAATTTGGGAGCTCATCATCCTCTCCCTAAAGGTATTAAAGAAGTGCTACCTAAATTTTCTAGAGATGGAAAACTTTCGGTAGATGAGCACTTGAATGCATTCAATGTAGCTACTACCATTCTGGCAGCACAACATGAAGATGTAGCAGTAAGACTCTTCGCTCAATCTCTCTCAGAAGGAGCTGCGGAATGGTTTGGCCATTTGCCAGCTGGATCAATCACAAATTGGAAAACCATGAAGACAACATTTGAAGGGCGTTTTAAAGGGGCCAATGATGAACATTCTTTGCTAGCACAATTAACACAAATGAAGAAAGAGATTCATGAGCCCATGAGAGATTATGTGGCAAGATACAACAAAGCTATCCATAGAATTCATGTTGCCAAAAGACCGACCCCTGAAAACCAACAGTGTTTCTTTGTAAATTCTATGCCCCCAGACATAGGATTTCACTTAAGGAGTAGGCCAGTTGATTTAGCTGTTGCCCAAGAACAGGCTATTGAGTTAGAGGATGATCTTATTACACCTGGGAAATGGAGTAAAGATGTTCAGATCCTCATTCTCAACCTTCTACTTCAGCTCCTATAGATCTAGTCGTTCAAAGACTCATGAATGACGTAATTGCCTTGAAAAGACAATTACCAAAACAAGGATCTTCATTCCCTTCTCCTTATCAAGATATCAGCCGAAAGAAACCTAATCAATGGTACAATAAAACTCCTTAATTGCCTTCTACTCAACCAAGATTGTCCTTAGAAGCTTCACCAAAAGAAGCTTTCATGTGTTCCTTTCATCTAACAACAAATCATGATGGTAATTCTTGCCCTGATATGCAAAGACATGTACAAATGGAGGCCACTAAAGATGTGTTAGGAGAATGCACTATGGAAGAGCTCCCTCAAGATAGACCTGGTGACTCTGGTTCATACTTTTTAGAATACGAATCTGAATCAGAAAGAGGAGATATTCTGGTCACTCTTGGGGATCCTTCTTGTGCTATGCTTACTCGAAATCAAAATTTTTCAAAGAGCACTTCAATTCTAGCTAATCCTCTCCATAAGACTCGGGTTCTTGTAAGTAATGCTTCTTCTTCTAGTTCTTCAACTCCTGATGTTAAGGTTGTGCAAAAATATTCTTGCTTGTCCTCTTTTGATATTGTAGAATTTTGCAAGTCTTCTGCTATCCAAATCTCCCCTGTAGAATATTTGAGGTTAAATCGCAAAGAACTAGATAAATTGGTCAAATACGTGAAGGGTGACCTTTTGGACTCATCACAATCTAACCAATGTATTGTTGACCCAATTGATGATCCAGTCAATATTCCTGTAGTTATTTCGCTGTTTGTCATGAATCAGAGTGACACTACTGTCATTCCTACTCCTAAAGTGAAATGTGAATTTGATGAAACTAGGAAGCCTGATCCCTTTTATATTTCCCTACTCCTAAATGGCCTTAAATTGAGTAACTGCATTATAGATTTAGGTGCCTCTGATAACTTTATGCCCTCATCTGTAGCCAAGGATTTAGGTTTAACTATGACCAAAACTTTTGGGCGGTGTTATTCTATGGATGGAAAAAAAGTGCCCTTAATTGGTCAAGTTAAAGATGCTCAAGCTGTTTTAGCATCCTATCCTGATAAGAGACTCAAACTAACTATTTTAGTAGCAGACATACCTGCAAGTTATGGTATGCTCTTGAGTAGAACTTTTTGCAGAGACATGGGTGGGAAAATAAAGATGGATTGGTTAGAAGCCATCATCCCTATCAGGAAGAAAAAGGTCAAACTGGAACCTAAAGCCAAGAACAAATACACTGTAATTCCATCTGATGATCCCAAGGCACAAATTTTATTTGAAGACTGTGAGTTTGGTAATTACATGATTTTCTCAGATGAAACCCCTCCTATCTGTGAATACTCTAGTGGAAATGAGAAAATTTGGTTGATGGAGTTGGATGGTAGTTGCGCTACTACGGGTTCTAGAGCTGGTGTTGTTTTTAAAGGACTTGATGATCAATATATCCCTTTCTCTTACAAACTAGATTTTAAAAATACCAATAATACCACCGAATATGAGGATCTTTTGTTAGGACTACGAGAAGCCAAAGCATTTGGAATAAAGGCACTTGTTGTGAAAGGCGACGCTGAGCTTATCGTCAAACAAGTAAAGGGTCATTTTTCCATAAAAAATGAGCGTTTGAGGCATTACAGAAATTTGGTGTGGGATGAAATGGATTCTTTTGAAGCCTTTTCCATAGAAGCTATTCCCAGGAGTCTCAATACAAGGGCTGATTCCCTAGCCGTATCAACATCTTTAGTCCTCCCTCACCCGGATTTCAAAACATGAACATATAGGGTTGAGATGATATATAGACCAGTTGTCCCAGATAACATTGAACACCTACAAGTTTTTGAAGATGATACCCGGATAAAGGAGTTCATGGTGTATGTAGAAGCTTTTTCTTCTATGTACTTTGAAGGAATGAATGAAGACAGTGTAGGGTCAAATCCTGAATTCTTACCAAAAGAAGAGGTTGTCCTGTTGAAGAGCAACAAAATTCCCAAAGGTTTGGTTTCCTTAGAGAACTTGTTTTCTCGAAAGGATGATAGTTTCATTTCAAGAAAAAATTCTCAATAAGATGTGCAAAAGGAATATGACAAGGTGAACATTGGCACTGTGGCTGCCCCCAAATGGATTTCTATAGGTAAAACTTTGTCTGTCCAAGAAAATAAAAACCTTCAGATCCTGTTAACAACCTACACCGATGTTTTTGCTTGGGATTATAGTGATCTTAAAGATTTTTGAAAAGGGAAATTTAGTCATCGTATCCCTCTCAAGCCTGAATCAAAATCTTTTAGGCAAAAGCTTCGTAGTTACAATCCTAAAGTATCTGAAGCAATTTTAAAGGAAGTTGATAAAATGCTAAAAGACAGAATCATCTACCCTATTCACCATTCAACCTGGATTGCGAATATTGTCCCTGTCAGAAAAAAGAATGGTGAAATAAGAATCTGTGTAGACTTTAGGAATTTAAATCAGGCTAGTCTGAAAGATAATTATGCCGTGCCCAAAATGGAACACGTATTACAGGTAGTTCCAACGTCAGAAATGATGTCTCTACTTGATGGGTTTTCTGGATATAATCAAGTAAGTGTAGCTGAGGATGATAAACAGAAGACTACTTTTACTGCACCATGGGGAACTTTTGCTTACAATAGGATGCCCTTTGGCTTGATCAATGCAGGGACAACTTTCCAAAGGGCAATGGATTCTTCTTTTACCGATTTGAAAAATAGAATTATAGTAATTTACCTTGATGATTTAACTGTGTACTCTAAAAGAAGGAAACATCATGTTCGGGATCTTAAATCAGTCCTGCAGAGGTGTAGAGACCATGGCATATCTCTTAATCCTAAAAAAATAGTTTTTGGTGTGACCGAGGGAAAATTATTGGGACATATCATATCCAAAGAAGGAATTAGGATCGATCCTGAAAGAGTAAAGGCTATTCAAGAGATCAGTCTACCTTCAACAAGGACAAGAGTCAAATCTTTCTTCGGTCAGATTAACTTTTTGAGAGCTTTTGTCCCAGATTTTTCTGAGTTAACAAGGCACATAGTGGGAATGATGAGTGAAAAGCATCCCTTTAAGTGGACAGAAGAAGGTAGAAAGACTTTTGGAGAAATTAAGACAGCTGTGGCCAATGCCCCATCTCTAGTTTACTCAGATTACAAAAAAGATTTTATCATTTATTGTTATGCTTCTGATCACACATTGTCTGGAATTCTAACTCAGAAAGATGTTTCGGGAAATGAAGCTCCCATTGCTTTCATGAGTACACATTTAAAAAAGAATGAACTAAAGTATTCCCCCATTGAAAAACAAGCCTTTGCTGTGGTGAAATTTGTTAAGCAGTTCAGATTCTATATCCTCCATTCTCATTCTATAGTGTTTGTCCCTGATTCAGCAGTGAAGGCACTACTCACCCAACAAGAAATAGCCATGAAAAAAAGAGCAGCATGGGTGACGGAGATTCAAGAATATGATTTGATAATAAAACCCACTAAATTGGTCAGAGGCAGGGGTCTGTGTAAATTTATTGCAAAAAATGTTAGTCATCTTGAAAATCCAGAATCTAAAATATCTCAAGTATTATTGGTTAGTCTAACAGATTCTTGGTTCTATGACATTGCCTATTTCCTGACTTATGGAGAATGTCCACAAAGGCTGTCACCTAAAGAAAGAAGTACTCTAAGGTTGCAAGCTGCAAAGTATGTGATATGGCAAGGTGTGCTGTATAAAAGGGGTCTGGATGGTATGTTCCTAAGATGTGTGGATAAAAGTCAGCAATTGTAGTTGCTCAAAACCTTTCATGAAGAGGCCTGTGGAGGCCATTTCTTGTCTACTGTAACGACATTCAAAATTCTTTGAAATTGTTTTTATTGGCCAGGTATGTTCAAAGATGCCTATGCATTTGTCAGGAATTGTGAAAAATGTCAATTATTTTCTGGAAGACCTCAACTAGCTGCTTTACCTTTAAGACCAATTATGGTAAGTGAACCGTTCAAACAATGGGGTATTGATTTTATAGACCCTATCAGTCCTCAGTCAAGTGCAGGTCACATTTATATCCTAATAGCAACTGACTACTTCACTAAGTGGGTTGAGGCTATCCCAACCAAAAAGGCTAATTCTCAAGTAGTTTGTGATTTCTTGAAAGATAACATCTTGGTGCATTTTGGAGTACCCCAAAAGATTGTAGCAGATAATGCCACTTATTTCTCTTCACAGGAACTTTCCCTTTTTTGTTTTGATCATAATATCTCCCTGGCTCATTCGTCTGATTATTTCCCCCAAGGAAATGGACAGGCCGAGTCAAGTAATAAAGATCTGATAATGATCATGAAAAAGCTATTAGATGATAGTGGAAAAAATTGGCATAAGAAGCTTTTTGAAGCCCTTTGGGCTGATAGAATTACGCCTAAAAGAGCAATTGGTATGGCACCCTTTGAGTTGGTGTATGGAATTGGGGCACAAGTATCAGTTCCTCTGGAACTCTCCGCAGCTAAGCTGCAAATGGCCATTGAGGATCAAACTTTCAAAGAATCCTTGGAGAAAATAATTATGTACTTGCATAAAATTGAATAAGAAAGAGAAGCTTTGGTAGATAAGATTACTGAGCATCAAGCTAGAGTAAAGAGCATTTTTGACAAGAAAGCAAGACCCAGAAGTTCTCTGAAAGGAGATGAAGTTTTGCTATGGGACAAAAGAAAGGCTCCTAAAGGTGCTCATAGTAAGTTTGAATCACTGTGGAAAGGCCCCTTTGTTATCACTGAAGAGTTGGGAATGAATGCTTTTAAGTTGGCTTATCCGGATGGAACGATCTTACCATTTTCCTACAATGGGCAAGATCTTAAATTGTTGAAGCTTTAATCTCAGTCTCTGTGTCTTGCTGTATATATTAGGTTAGGTTTTTTCTGTTTGGTGTGTCTTTCCTTTCTTGCATAGTTTTCAAAGCCCTTTTTGTAGCATTTTGTGAAACCAGAGTATTTGAGTTCTTTGGCTTTTGGTAAAAGCCAGTCCCCAGTTAGAGCCGATGTTAGTCCAAATCTTGATCTTTGTCCTTAATGTTACTTTTTCAGAGTCGCCTTGTTATTTTTGTGGATCTCAAGTTGCCTAAGTCCTCATGTTTAAAATCCCAGCGAAAGAACCTCCCCTATGTTTCACCGTTGCTCGTTAAAAAGAGAAAAATATTTTGCTAACATTTCTTTTGGACAGGTTTGAACAACTATGAACAACCTTGAACTTGGTTCAAGACAGTTCAAGGGTGTTCAAGCTCGTTCATATTTTTATGAAGCGGTAGCAGGTGAATAGAGTTTTTGCTAAAGGAGGTGTTTCATGATCACAAGCTACAAAACTTTTGGCCAATCAAGGGTGGAAGTTTTTTGGTTCAGTATGTGACTCTTTGTACCAGAGTGTTGGTGGGATATTAAGGAACATGCTTGAACAATGGTGAACACATATGAACATCCTTGAACTCAGTTCAAGAGTGTTCAAGGGTGTTCAAGGATCTTAAAAAAGTGACATGTGGTATAAACAAAGGACAACTGTCATCTTTTCAAATGTGGACCCCACTTGGGTAAGGCTTTTAATGAAGAGATCTTTTGGCGGTGGTTAAGTCATGTCTGAGCTATCAAATTAATGAGGAATTTGTGCGACATAAAAGTTTGCACAAAGTGGCAGTAAATGATCACATGTGGGAATGGTCACTTCTCTCTTCGAGATATTATTGTCTTAATTATGGGTAATTAATTACTCATTTGAGGTGTTCCTTTTAAAGCCCTTCTTGGTACTCATTATTTTTGAATTGTTGTTGCTATCTGTATGCGCAAAGAGTGGAGGTAAGGGTTTTTTGGAGCTCCGGTTGCAGAATTTTCCTCAGAGATCAAGGTAAGTTAGGCTGTCACTCTTCCAGTGTTTAAATTTAAAAGCTGGTGAATTTTACGGGAGTTTCTATAGTAATTCGTAGTCTATTCTTGCAAGAATGAAGTCAACATTTCATTTCTTTGGGAATGTGTCTAGTTTGGTGTGAAAAAATTCTATTGTAATAGACACAGATTTAGAGGGGTATGATGTTGAAGGGATAGCTGATAGGCTTAATGCATGTGTTGAAGAAAATGTCCCTTCCATGGAAAATTTGAGTAGTGGGTTATGTATAGCCGCTTGCTTCCCTCCTGTAGTGGTATGTCCTGAGCTTGTCCATGAATGTATCAAACATTATGACCAAGGAACCGAGTTTATTCTTAAAATAATTGGCGAAGTGTTAATGGCTGTGAACAGAGGAATTGTTGCCTCAACTTTCCAAATCCAAGAATGAACTTTCTCAGCTTTCTCTCCTGCCCAATCCCTAGTTAAGTTCAAGCCTAAAGCTGATGCAGACCGTACTTCCATGGCTAAGTATTGGTTGTTAAATGCCCAAAGAGGAGGTTCCCGTTTGCCCAAGAAGTTAAATAGAAATCACATGCATCCACACATTAGTGATATCATGGTAATGTTGCACAGAGTTAGAGGGTCACCCGAGGCTTCTTTTTTTTCAGACTGGTTATTCTGCTATGTAGAAATTGGTTTAGAAGGCAAACATAAACTGGATTGGGCTGAATTAATTGCAGAATCTATGAGAGAACAATTGAATAGTTCCAAGCATACTGGTTGTAGCTTTTATATGTCTTCTTATCTGATGTATTGCCTAACATGTAGTAGGATATGGGATGGCATGGTTCACGAGCCTTGGATTGATGGCATGTGTGTTTTTGAATATTTCTCTATGCTTCACAAAGATAGTGTGATTCATAATTACAAGAGAATTCATGATACCTTTATGGGTAAGCTTTTCTTTGAAATGTCTGGAGATTCGGCCAGGAGGATGAGCTCAGAAGCTCAGCAGTTTATGACTAGGTTTGGGAGTTATTATATCCAATTCCCTAGGTTCTCTTATTTAAGAATTGGTGGTTTTGAGGATTCCCCTACCAAATTGCCTAGATATGCATTTGATTGTTTCATCTTTGCTGTAGTATGTAGACAGCTCACCATTGTGCTAAAACATTTCCTTCCTGGGGACCAAGGTGAAAAAATATTCCCATTGCAGCTAGGAAAGCTTTCTTGTCTAACCATTGAAGATGCCATAAGTATCGGAAGTGACCTTGGTCATTTTGATTTTAAGTACTACACAGAGAGAATAGACTTTGATAACAAAAACTTTGCTAGTGGCAGCCTGGGTCTAAGGTCTCACATGTTTCCAGTTCCCCATTTAGAGGATTTCTGGGAGGATTGTGCAAATGAATCCCAAGTCATGACCAGAAGCCATAGAAGACTCTGCATCTCCCAAATTCTATCCATGAGGATACAGTTCAGCATAGAGGGGGTAACAGATGATGGTTCTGATTTGATTGAGCCTAATTTCAAAAGACTTCTAGATACTGAAGAGGTAGATGTTGATTGGTCAAAGGAAGAGGAAGATGACATTAAAAGAAGAACACAGCATGTTCTCAAATTAATTGAGAAATGGCTACAAGAAAAAAAAGAGCAGTCTAGTCCTAAAATGACTGGAAATAAATCTTCAATTTTTCTCCCCCCTTTGTTTCTAATATGCCTAAACCATCTGGTAATGCAAGTTCATCTGATAAGCAACAGAAGAAAGAATCTAAAAAGAAGTCTATTGCGGAGCTTTCCTCTGTGGTCTCTCCTCAATGTATCACTAGGTCATGATCCCGATCACAAAAGAAGGTGAAGATGACTCAAGAGAAGATAGAGACAGTTAATTTGGAAGACGACAAGTTTGGAGACTTGAATTACCAAATTGGGGATGATGACCAAATTGGGAAAGATCTTTTTGATCTCGAAGATGTAACCCTGGATTTAATGGATACTCCTATTAAAGTTGGTCCTTAATTAGCAACAACCAGTGACACACCCAAATGGTTAAATTCTTCAGTTAATAAGAAGTGGAGTCTAATTCCTGTGTCAATTACAGTACAAGATATTGTTAGTAAATATGCTCAGAAAGCCCTAAAGCCAAGAAAGTGAAAAGAATAGCACGCATGTTTGGTGATGCTAAAACTGGGAAGTGGAGAGTCGAAGTCGCTACTTACAGACCTAAGGAAGAGAAGCAAGATATGGCGGTTGAGGATTTTGAGGTAACCAAAATTGAGTTGGGAACAATGGATAGAGCTGGGAAGAACCACCTATTCAAAGAAATAGCCCAGCAAATGCTAATTACATCGGTGCAAGATAGCAAAGAGAAGAAAGAGTTGAAACAAACCATTGTTTCACTTTCTCAATTTATTACTGCATTCTGTAACTTTGATGCTACCCCGTTGTCTCAATCTTCTCAAGTGTTTGATCCTAATTCTGAAGAAAGTAAGACTCTACTAAATAAGTTTCAAAGAGGGCATACTTTGGTTTCTTTAGTTGATGAATGGATGGCTCAAGTGCTCAATAATGGCAGGCAGTACATTAAATATTCGCATTCAATTCTTCATAACACTAAGACAGTGATAGGAGAGATGTAGGCTCAACGCCAAGTATGGGGTACAGATGAAGAAAAATGGGTGTCGGAAATAACCAAATTTATAGAAATCGAGGGGCATGGATTTAATAAATTTTGTGTAGAAAAGTTGCTTAAAGGTGCCAAGGAGTCTCATTTCTTCATACTCAGGAAAAAGATCAGCTGGCGTATTGCTCTGATAAGAAGTGCCATTACGGAGAATAAGGAACATGAAGCTGAAGCTAAGCAGATCCAAAAGGCTGCCATAACAGAGTTGAAAGTGATTAATTTCACTTATACCTACTCCTCTGTCTTTGGCGAGAAAGAACATAAAGGTGCTTTGGACGCTTTTGACTCAGCCATTAAAACTATCAGAGAAAATATTCATCCCAAAGCCTCTAATTTAACCCAAATAGCAAGGATTGAATCCATGCTTTATTTGTGTGTTGATCAGTTATCTAATGTTGCTGATAAGGTGAAGAAGTTGAGCTGGAACAAAGATGCCTCCATGGCCCGAATAGTGAACTCCAAAATCCCACATCTGTCGCTCGTGAAGGAAATAGTACAAGCATATAAAGAATGGATGCCGACTCAATTGGTTACCGATGAAGAAGGAAGTCCAGTGAGAAGCGAGGATCATGCCATAGATAAGGAGCCAGATTCGGCTATCTAGTTTTCCTTTTTACTGTGTTATCATGCTAAACTTTAAGGACATGTGTCCTCTTTCTGATGGATTAGTTACTTAACTGTTAGACCGAGAGGCCATTTTTTTGGGAGGCCTCTCGGTGCTTTGTTGCTATTTATTCTGACTGCTAAAACTTTTAAAGGGTTCGGAAAAAAATTTGACAGATAGATATAGTTTTGATAATTATAGTGCAGATGGTGAATGTTGTAAACAGAATTGATTTCAGACAATTATCTGTGTAGTAATTTTTGAAATATATGACAGGAAGGTTATTGAATCTGTGTTGTTTATGATCTAGAGCAAGGTGCCCTGTGTTGGCATATTGTTTGGCCTATTTTATATCTTTGTCAGTTGTTGCATGATATCTAAATCTTGAATTTTATCTGTTATCTATTATCTGCAGTCAAAAAGTTGTTTATGTTTTTCATGAAATGCCATTGCGGAAGTGACTGTGTTTCCTTCCTATTCATTATCGGGTTATATTTACTTCATAGTTGTTTAGAAGCATATCATCAAAGAATGATATTGCTGCCTTTATAAGCTTTCTGGTTAAAAGCTAACAGATTAAATCACTATCTCATTTCACTGAATATCATATTAGGGAGTTGTACCTATTATAAAATTCAGAGGGAAGTGATCACAAAAGACACTTACCCAACTGTTAGAAATAGTTTGTCTTTTAAGGGTGATAGAGTAAACTTAAAAGGTTATTTGTATAAAGTCAAATCTGTTCACTAACAATCAGATAAAGAAAAACAATAATTGGGAACTGGTTCCAAGACCCAAGAATAAAAATGTGATTGGTACTTAATGGGTTTTTAGAAACAAAATGGATGAGGAAGGAACAATGGTAAGAAACAAGGAAAGACTGGTATGTAAAGGCTACTCACAACAAGAAGGCATAGACTATGAATACAAATTTGCTCCTGTTGCTAGATTGGAGGCTGTGAGATTATTTCTTGCTTATGCTGCACATAAAGACTTTAAAGTATATCAGATGGATGTGAAGTCAGCATTCTTGAATGGTGATCTAGAAGAAGTATACATTGAGCAACCTGATGGTTTTGTTTTAACAGATGATGAAAACATGGTATGCAGACTGAAGAAGGCACTATATGGACTGAAACAAGCACCAAGGGCATGATATGCAAGACTGGAGAAATAACTACTTTGTCTTGGTTTCAGAAAAGGTAATTTTAATTATAGAAGTTTTTGTTGATGATATCATTTTTGGAGGCAATGATAAAATGAGTAATAAATTTTCTAAAGAAATGGAGAATGAGTTTGAAATGTCAATGATTGGGGAGATGAAATTTTTTCTTGGTTCTCAAATTAATCAGAGCAAGAAAGACATTTTTATATCTCAGACCAAGTATCTTAAGGAAATGATAAGGAAGTTCGGAATGGAGGATTGTAAACATGTTGGGACACCAATGGCGACTGGACACAAATTGACAAATAATGATGAGACTCAAAGTGTTGTACAGACCAAGTACAGATCAATGATTGGAGGTCTACAATATCTAACTCACACTAGACCAGATATTACCAATGCAGTTGGAATTGTGGCTAGATATCAGGAAGATCCTAAAGAGATACACTTTGCTACTGTAAAAAGAATTTTTAGATATTTGAAAAGAACAGTAGAATATGGATTGTGGTATGAAAAATCATAATATTTTACTTTGTAGGCTTATACTGATGTTGTTTGGGCAGGAAATGTAGATGACAAAAAAGTTACAAGTGGTGGTGCATTTGTCCTTGGGGAAAGGCTGGTTTCTTGGTTGAGTAAGAAGCATAACTGTATTTCTCAATCTATTGCTGAGTCAGAGTATGTTGCTGCTGCAATAAATTGTACACAAGTTGTTTGGATGAAACAAATGCTGAAGGACATTGGGATAGTTTTTGAAGAACCAGTGGTTATCCACTGTGATAACACCAGCATTGTAAACATGTCAAATAATCTTGTGATGCATTCAAATACAAAGCATATTTCCATTAAGTATCATTTCTTGAGGGAGAAGGTAGCAGAGAAGGAAATTAAACAAGAATACATTAGCACAAAGGAGAAAATAGCAGATATATATTTACTAAAACTTTGCCAAAAGATGCTTTTGAATATCTCAGAAGCAAGCTTGGGGTGATGTTCCCTCCCAGTGGTAATTAATTGATGCATACATGCATCAGTCCAGTGGTTCTCAGAGCTATATTACTTTCTGGACTTGATGTATGGATCTACTCCTTAGGGGGAGTGATCGCAAGAGAATACCATGGAGCACATTTGGGTTATCTTGCACCTGGCTGATTGGACATGAAGATTTGAAAAATCTACACCTGACAAAAACTACAGATGAGTTATGGCACCCTTTGCCATTGCTGCCAAAGGGGGAAGGAATCTATGTGAAAATCCCTATTGTTTTGGGAGATTTGTGTTGAGGATATTGAGAAGACTATATTGAGAGGGAGCACTTTTGGGTTGATGCATATGGATTTTCCCATATGTTTCCATCAATGAAAAAGGGGGATATTGTTGGATGATATCAGTTTTGGGCACTAATCATGCTGTTGATATTCATATTTTGCCATTGATGTCAACATATTTTTTTGTGGAGAAGAAAGACTGGTTACTTGACTGGAAGAAGTGTACAGACACTGTACGAATGATTCAGATCGATCAAATTTGGATATATGCAGAAGGATGTGTGATGACCTTACTCTAAAGGTCGCTTGGCTTCATAATGCAGATTGTGGATATTACAGTTGTTTTAGTGAAACTGGTTTTCTGGACTATAACTATGATAATGGACAGAGCAGGTCTCTAAGTTTCATGCATATCTTTTTGGCGAAGATATTTCAAATGATGCAAGCTTATTGGTGGCCAACTGACATATGTTGGAGTAATGGGTTGAGTTTGATTAATTTTTGCTTACTGGTGACGTCAACTGTGGCGTATATTCTAGAGAAGACCTATTTGGTGGCCAACTTTAGACATGTAGCGTGTATTATGAATTGTGAGCTTGGATTGCGGATCTTAGAGTATAACTGATGGATTGTATTTGATGTTTACTTGTTATAGGTACCGTGTGTATCTTAGAAAGGGGTTAAACAATTAGTTTTATATTGAGAAAGCCTAATTGGCCGACCTAATTAATTATTTGTGTATTAGGAAAGCTTAATTGGCTGACCTAATTATTTATTGTAAGAAGGTATAAATGAGTGATCTTTCCTTTTGGAAAGGTGTGGTTGAGATTGGAAAAGAAAAAAAGAATTGTGGAAGTTGCAAGGCTTGTTTGACTGCTGGATGTAGAGCAGAGTTATGAGAACAATACTTCATCGGAACTGACCAAGAAAAGACAATTGCTATTAGACAGTTCACTGGGTTGCGTATTCGCTTTATACACTTATTTGGATTGTAAATACTTGAGGGTGGTTTTAACCTTCTTTGAGAAGTGTTCTTGGGAAGTGAGCCTACTATTTATTTTGACTCCTAACATGGTTTGTCTCCTAACAAGGACTGTGTACTATAATGTTGTAATAAGATCCTAATAGAGCTAAATATTTTAACATGGATACTATACTCTCAGTACATCATTTTGTGGGTTTCAATTCCCATCGGGGTTTTACCTTTAACAAGGTTTCCTCGACAACAAATATTGTGTTTTGGTGTTGGCATTTACTGTGTTATCATTTGCACTACAGTTTTGATTTATAAATTTTAAAGTTTAATAATCTATACTACAACTGATTCACCCCCCCACCTCTCAGTTGTCTTGTGGACTATTATTCCTAACAAAACCTTTGCACCCGTTGCTAGACTAGAAGGAGTGAGAATAATACTTGCTTATGTTGCATACAAATGATTCAAGGTATACCAAATGGATGTTTATTCTACATTCCAAAATGAAATATTAGAAGAAGAGGTATACATTGAACAAACAGAAGGGTTTGTTGATCTTGACAAGATAAACACAGTTTGTAGACTACACAAAGCCTTGTATGGATTGAAACAAGCACCTAGATCCTGGTATGAAAGACTTCACTCCTATCTCATAAGCATTGGATTCGTAAGAACAAGTGAAAATAGCAATCTGCACTTAAAAGAAGATATTGATGAAACCATTTTGATTGCTGAAATATTTGTTGATGATATCATATTTGGGGGTAATGATATGTTATGTAAATCCTTTGCTAATGAAATGAGCAAAGAGTTTGAGATGTCAATGTTTGGGGAGATCAAATTCTTTCTTGGTCTACAGATTCTTCAATAGGGTGCATGCATATATATCACAGAATCCAAACACATCAAAGATGTGTTGAAGATATTCAAGATGGAAGATTCCAAACCAGTTGTAACACCTATAGCAACCAAATGTAAGTTGCCAAAGGAAGTTAAGTCAAATGAGGTAAATCAGACCTTGTATAGATCAATGATTGGAAAACTAATGTATGTTGTTCATACTAGACCAAACATAGCACATGCAGTTGGAATAGTTGCAAGATGCTCTACTAATTCTAGAGAATCACACATAACTACTGTCAAATGAATTCTGAGATATCTAAAGAACACCGAAGACTATGACTTATGGTATAAAAGAGAAGGCAAATTTGAGCTTCAAGTCTATATAGATGATGATTGGGCTGGAAACTTAGATGACAAAAAGAGCACAACTGGAGGAGAATTCTTCATGGGTGACAGACTTGTCACATGGATAAGCAAGAAGCAAGGATGCATTTCACAATATACTGCGGAAGCAGAATATGTGGCTGCTGCTGCAAAATGCTCTAACATTGCATGGATCAAACAATTGCTGGAAGGTATGAATATGAAAGTTCTTGAACTAGTGATTATCTATTGTGATAATACCAGTGCAATAAACATTTATAAGAATCCTGTCATGAATGCTAAGACTAAACATATTGCAATCAAGTGTCATTACTTAAGAGAACAAGTATAAGAAAAAGAGGTGATACTGGAATATGTTCAATCCAAGGAACAATTAGCTGACATATTCACAAAGCCATTGCCTAAAGATATATTTGAGTACCAAAGAAAGAGATGAGGGGTCCGACCCTTGTCTATTGGTCAGTAAGCTGACTAGGATGCTTCATCAACCTACACACAATTAGAAGATCATTCATGTTGATGCAAGCAAAGAGATGGACTGCAAAGATACTTTAGTACACAGAAAGGTACATATCTTCACCGAAAACCAGAGTCATTCTATTGCTGATGAATAGGGAAATTCAAGGAGTATATTAAAAAAAAGGGATGAAAGGAATGTTTGGCATTGTTGTCAAAGGGAGAGAATATCTAGATGGGAGAGAGGATCCTAAGAAGACTTGAGAGAGATGTAACCTATAAGGGAGAGATTACATATGAAATATCCATCATGACTATTGAAAGGGATAGAAGATATCCTAAGGGAGAGATGACTTAAGGGATAGTGTATTCTATATTGCTGTCAAAGGAAAAAGAGATGATCAAGGAGAGGAACAGTCAAAGAGAGAGACAGAATCATAAGCTATTGCATCTATCTAGTGAAGGGATTGAAGATTGAAGAAAGAACTCTGAAAGAAAAAAATCTAAGCTATATGAGCTTACCGAGAGCCAGGCATTTGTATTGGTTATGGAACAATAATATTGCTAGATTGATGTAATACAACTGATTTATTTTATATTGTATTAGTAATAATATAGTGTGCTAATGTAGTGTGTTCCCATCAATGCCAAAGGGAGAGATTGATGAACTATAACTGATTGAATGCTTGAAGATGTTAAGTTGATGATCACCAAGCTGCAGAAAGTGAATGCAAGACATTAAATTAGTTAATGTATTGTATTATCATTGATGTCAACTTGATATAATCTGATTGGTTATATACATAGTGTCAAAGACTTCAGAGAACCAGAAAGATAAAGGTTATGCTATCAGTAATGCATAAAATTTCAGTATGCACTTTGTGACAACAAACACCGACGGTCAGTGAACCCCGATGGATAGAGAACCCTGAGAGGAAAGTCACAGTGATACCTGAGCAAAAATTACTGACGAGAAGAATCAAAGTAACCCAAGCATAAATTCACAGTGTTGCCCGATGAACACACAACCCCGAAGGAGATGACCGAGGAGAATTGAAGTGTTTCCCGAGGAGAACTAAAGTGTTGACCGAAGCTAAAAAAGAGTTTTAAACACCGAAAAGAACTGAAGTTCAGAAACAAAAAAAGACTTAGCTAGAAAGAGCTAAATATGGAGTTAATTGGTTGTTAATATTATTTTCATCGAAAAGATTAAAGCCATAGATAAACAATAATTTTAAAGCTATTTTATGGCAGTTGTCAAAGAGAAAACTACGGGATAAAATTGAAGTATAGTTTTAAAGCAAGATTGGCTAGAATTGTGGATCACGCCTAGAACAAGAAAGTCAAGGACTGAGAAATGGTGAGAATCATGTCTATAAAGAGACAAGATAATTCATTATGAATTAGGGGATGAATAAAGAAGAAGATGCTGAAGGTATACTGGTGAAGAAAGACTTCATATAGTCCTCATCAATCAAGCTAAAAACAAAGCTATATTTCTGCGGACACTGAGCAACAGAGAAGCACAACATCACCAAGCAGAAAGAAGTGGAGCAAAGGTATTGAAAGGAGACATTGATTAGAAAGGTATTATGAGATTACAATAGATCTGACAATCTGCAAAGTATAGTTGTATATGTGAACAAATTATTTACTGTTTCAATTTAACCATTGGATCAAAAAGTCTCTTAACTGGGCAAGAATTAACAATCCTTTATATATTGAGATACATCCTAAGGAGTATCAAAAGGTTTGGTCATGAAGATAGCATAGAGATGCGAGATATCAAGTGACAAACTACACATGGTTTGGTCATAAAGATAGCATAGAGATGCTAGATATCAAGTGACAAACTATTCTATTTAAATCCTCTAACAAGGTCACACCTAACAGTGTGTTTGTAACCTTTAACAGGGTTGGCTCTTCACCGAGCTCACTTCAGAAGAGTGAAAATTTTGGGTTACCAGTCCCAAGTGGTTTTTCCCTTAACAGGGTTTCCACATTAAAAATACATGTGTCAATGTGTTTATGAGTTATTAATTTAGTGTTTTTCATTACACATAACTAATCTGGATTGATCAGTATACACTAAGTAATTTATTGTATTTCGGTAAATGAAAGTCTACTAATCGGTAAAGATAAAGAATAAGGTTTAACAATGAACTCCGAGAAGTAGTAATTTGATAAGATTATTTCAAGGCATACATCTTGTAGGAGTGAAGATAAATAGAGGCTTATAATTGTGGTAATAAGTTTTTGGGTTAATTTATTGGAATATTTTTGAGGCCATTGATTCACCCCCCTCTCAGTTATTCTAACAATTGCATAGTGTAACTGCAAAGAAATCCACAACAATCACATCACTCAATGTTTTCCAAGACTTTCATGACTTTGTCAATGCTTTTGATCATGCTCAAAGCCAGTGTTCATTATAGTTTTGTTGCATCATCATAATGACACTAGTCATGGTGATTTTTGTCTTCTTTCCACCAAAAAGTCATGTATGTATCTATTGACTGTCCTGAACATTTGAAAACATTGATCCATCATCTTGTAACATTGTTTCTAGATATTTCTTGGATTCATTCATTACTATCAGTCTGAAAAGTCATTGTCATATGCTATTCCACCATGATTATTAGTGTAAACTCTATAATAGTCATGCTATCAACTCGTCATTGTAACATTGCCTCTTTTTTTGTATTTGCCCAATCGGTGATTTTTATTTGATACTTATTTTTTACTTTGTGACTAGGCTTCTTGGGTAGGTAATGACGTTTTCAAGCCAACTCATTGTTACTTTGTTATGTCTACTTCTCTTCATTTTTGTATCAGTCATTTACCATTGTTTTTTCAGTCCCTCTTTTCACTGTATTTGATCTCAAAAGATTGCAAAGACCTTTGCAAACATTCTAAATAAATTGCAAATCTCATTTTTAAGCAAAATAACACATAGAAACCCTAAGCATAGACAATTAATGGAAGAAAGCTACAAAACACCCAATATTTAGATAGAAATGATCACCTACAACAAAAATGACCCAAGATATATTATATAAAAATAGCTGAAAAGCAAAAAATGACTACAGACTGACAAAAACGTCCACTATAAGCTCCAGGAAAGTTGAATGTTTTTAGTAAAAACGTCCATGGAACTAGAAAAATGACCATACTTTCTGAGTTTGTTTTTACAGAGGGAGAGACAATGACATATAAATGTAATACTAAACAAAAGGTTTGATCGCTAGAGATTATCAGAGGTCTATATTATTTGCATTATATTTGATGAAATATAAAAATGCAATCAATATAGACTGACTTGGGAAAAATTGAGGTTAAATAATATATTGTTAATATATTATCAAAGGCTTTCAAAAATAAAATAAAAATAAATAAAAACAACAAAAAAAACTAAACAATTTAAATGACCAAAACATTGTAAATAAATAATGAAATAATTTATTTATTCAAATACTTAGAATTTAAAAGCCATATTAAATCTAATAAAACAATATGATTAAATTTTTGTATAGTTATTCATTTTATCAAAACAAAATTTATGACAACACTACCATTCGATTAAGGATGGATATAATTAGAGATTGAGATCAATCATTACATCATTTGATTATTTCATATATTGTTTTCTTATTCTTTACAGATTTATCTATTTAGAGCATATTGTCTTTTGACATCCTTGGTGCAAGAGTATTAAGTTATATTCAGAGACGACATCTCCATTGCATGTATATATTGTTACATTGGACATAGTAGGCATATAAACATCATCTATTTTTGCATATATTTATTGCCACATTAGACACAACTAACCCATTGTTGCAAGCATATAATTATAAATTAGAGGAAGCAAGGTACTTTAAAATTTGCATATAATCATTGCTTAATTAGAAACAACATTCACATGTGCAAACATAGATTGTTTACACAATCGATAAAGTGATATTTGCCACACTTTT
Source organism: Thuja plicata (assembly GCA_018584345.1). Classification (NCBI taxonomy): domain Eukaryota; kingdom Viridiplantae; phylum Streptophyta; class Pinopsida; order Cupressales; family Cupressaceae; genus Thuja; species Thuja plicata. The sequence continues at coordinate 1,071,337 of MU228481.1, forward strand.
ATATATACCAGATATTCTAATTATCATATTGACATTGTCATCATAAATCTTCATTACAATGAGCATCACAATTAGACATTTTTTGTTATACACTAAATAAATCAGATTTCAGACTTACTTTCCATTACTTGCTTAAAATCCTATCTATTTGACATAGTATGTAAAGAATTATAAGTAACAATCCTATCTTTCTAAATATTGGAAAAAATGGACATTGCAGAGTCAGAGCCTGAAAGTAACCAAGGTGTTAGGGATGCTAGAGGTCAATGTGTAGAGGATGTGAACCTGCCCGAGAGTGTAGAGAAAGAATCAGGATGTAGCAGTTAGAATAGTCCATCTAGGTCTGACACACAATGGATCAAGCAGGCGAGAAAGATAGTGACTCTTAAAAGTATGAATATGGATCAACCAAAGCTGTCAAAATTCATGGGGAATGGGTCAAGAAGACAAAGACTATTGGCTGAGAGTGTTTCCAGCAATGCTATGGGGTACAACCATTGACTGCTTCATAAAATTTGATGCTTCGTCCATAGTCTCCTGAGACATGTTGAAGAAGGCATTCGAGACTGAGTTTAAATTTCTATGCGATGATAATGAGATTGTCACCAACTTTACTACACTAAACAAGGAAAACATTAGAACATACGAGCTTACAATCCTAGGCTCAAAGAATTGTTGGTAAAATTGGAGAACCAACTGATGAACGGATTGAAGAAGCATTGGTTTATCGAGGGATTGATCCCTTCATCGAGAAATAAATTTAATTTGGTACCTCCATCATCGTACGTTGATGCTTATAATCAGGCGATGGACATTGAGAGTGAAAACAAAACTTCCTCCCAAGGGAAGAGGATATATTTTATTATGTAATGCATGTGTAGCTTTAATTGTAGCTAAATTTTTTTGTTCAAATAGTATATTACACTAAGCTCGATTAATATTTTTGGTTCTCAAGTCTGTGCATATGAAACCCTAAAGATTTGCCAATTCTTATTCCCAAACTCAATGGGAGACTTGGCCAATGAATGAGAGATTGAAAGGTGCCATGTGGACCAGTGGATGTATGTGAAGAAACTGTCATGTTGTAAAGGTGACAAAACAATTTCTTGGCTTTAATATCCATGGCTTAATTTAATTTATGTATAATATAATAATAATATTAATAATAGTAATAATAATTTGGACAGTAACAAGATGTTGATACTCTAGTTTTCACTGTTGGATCTTTTATTACATTTTTTTTAGATGATATTAAAGTAACTAGGGATTACTTGAATAGGTGGCAGGAATAATATGAATTTCCTTCACCAATTTATAAGAAAAGTCTCTTTGGAGAGGGCTTTTTGTATAGCTTTAGACGGTGCCCATTAACAAGGAGAGCCATACGTTCTGAGTCCATAGTGCACAACTTGACAACATCATTATCATAAGCAATATCGACTTCATAGGGACCTAGCCAATGAGTGGAATTTTCCTTTGAAATATTGAAACTAGGAGTCATAGAGAAACCCCCAGTCACCTGGTTGAAATGACCAATGCTGAATAAAGAAATCATGCCTTTGGGCTCATTGTCATCGTATCACTTCTGCATGAAGGAGGGCTTGTTGATACATCTTGTCCAAGGAATGAAGTTGGAAAATTCTTTCCCTATGAGCATCAAACAAACTCATCCCAATTTGGAGAGTGGTGTAGAGATTCTTTACTTCAAATTCTATGGGCAAGAAAACTTTTTTCCATAAACAAGTTCATATGATGTCAAGCCAGTGGTTGTTTTCCAGATGGTCTTGTATGCTCAAACTGCCCTAGATAATTAATCTGCTCAATATTTCTTGTGTATTGTGACTATCTTCATGAGGATATTTTCTAGCTCCCTATTATTCACTTCTACTTGCCTATTGGCTTGTGGATGAGATGAAGAGGATTTGTGATGCTTGATTTCATGCTCCTGTACTAAAGCTGCAATCAAGTTAGATGTGAATTGTGGCCCTTGGTTGGTAACAATTTCTCTTAGTACACTATACCTAGTAAAGATTTTTGAATATAAGAAGTTAGCAACTTTAGTGCCTAATATGTTTCAATGCTACTACTTCTACCTATTTTGTAACATTAGTACAAATGAAGATATACCCTTTATTCTTAGGAGGATTGATGAGTCCTATAAAATCAAAACCCCACTTTTAAAAAGGTTCAATTGATAGTTGTGGATACAAAGGCATCTCATCAGAGCGTTTTGGATGACCCATGCATTGACATTTATCCCAGTCTTGAACATACTTTGTAAAGTCCTTATGAAGAGTCATCAGAGTCATCCAATAATATCCTGCAGTCAAACTTTTGTTAGCAATTATTTGTGTTGTAAAGTGTCCTCCACAAGGTTTAGAATGGAGTGTCTAGAGTATGTCAAACACATCCTCTTCGGCCACACACCTACACATGATATTATCAATTCCAACATGAAAAAGTAAATCATCAATACAACTTTACTACTCATGGTCCCCACAAGTTTTCGACGCTCACAGAGAGAGTAATGTTTTGGAAATTTACATGTATCAAGATAGTTTGCAATATTTGCTAACCATGGAATTTTTACCAAAATAGAAAAAAAGATGGTCCTCAAGGAACACATCATCTATTGGTGTAGGTTCATCAGTATATTGCATGCAAGAGATAAGATTTACAACTGCATTTTCACGTTCAGGTTTGTGAAGAATAGTAATGTCAAATTCTTGCAATAAAAGAAACCGCCTAATTACTCTTCTTGTGACTACTGGTTTATTCATTAAAAATTGGATAGCGAAATGATTAGTATGTACAAATTTTTTATATCTAGTTATCTAGTGTCGAAACTTATTTACCGCATAAACAACAACCAAGAATTCTTTTAATTTACCTCCCCTCATGTAAAATTCTAACTGATGTAATATATATAATAAAAGAGAGAACCATCTTTCTGCCCTTGAACTACTGTCATAGAGTTATCTGATGTGTTTGTATGGATATGGAAAGGCTTCTCCCAGTTGGATCCTGATAACACTAGTGTTGTGATTAGCTTCTCTTTGATCTCCTCAAAAGACGGTTGATATTCATCTATCCATGAAAAGGTAGCATCCTTCCCTAAAAAAAGATGAGGTGATGCGATCTTGCTGAAATTTTGAATAAATCATCTATAATATCGAACGCGACCTAGAAATTTATGCACATATTTTTGATAAGTAGGTATAGGCAAGTCCAAAATTAATTTTACTTTTTTAGGATTGACTTCAATACCTTTAGAGGAGATATAACGACTAAATACAATATCTTCTGTCACAAAGATATGACACTTTTCATGACTCAAAGATATATTAGTTTCAATACACCTTTTATTTTTTCCAGAATCATTTTAGCTTCCTCATATGTATCTTCATAGACATTAAATTGTCCATATATCACTCTACAAAGTCATGAAATAGATCAAAAAAAGTAATCAAGACTAATCTTTGGAAAGTAGTGAGAGCATTGTATAATTAGAAAGGTAAAAAATTATAGGAAAATGTACCCCAAGGACAAGTAAAGGTAGTCTTATCTTGGTCTTCTGGGGCTATACGGATTTGGTTGTAACCGTTAAATCCATCAAGGAATGATAATTTTTTTTTTCTAGCTAAGACATCTAAGACCAAATCAATTAAGGGTACTAGAAACTGGTCTATTTTAGTGGCCTTATTGAGGTATTTGTAACCAACACATATAGGCCACTTCCTATTCTTCTTAGGAACAACTATAAGAGGGGAAACCCATTGGTTATTAGAGATTGAATAGATCAATCCAAGATTGAGTAACTTTTGGAGTTCATGTTTAATAATCTCTAATAAGATTGGCTTCAATATCCTTCGTGGTTGTCACATAGGTCTGAAGACATTAATTTTGTCATTAGTATGCAAAGGGAAAATAGTTTATGAACCATCGGTAACACCTACACCGAAAGACAGACTTTCAATCCAAACTGAAAGTACAGATAACAAAGGTCACCGAAAGTGCTAAGATCAAGAGAAACCCGACAAGATAGATCACTAGAGAAACCTGACACAATTTACATAGTTCAACCCGAAAATGTTGAAGTGTAAACTGACAGAGCAGAAAAGAAGAGGAACCTGACAGAGCAAGGGAACCTAATGGACAATTCACAGAAGGAACATCAAAAGACAAACAACAGAGCAACTCGAGCATCAGACACCGAAAGTCAGTTATATCCTGAGAAATGTGGATCTGACTTCCACGTCAGATAAAACACTTTTGTTTTTATATTTAGCATTTTGATTTGATTTAAAACCATTTCTTGAGGGACAAGCATTTTAATTGTAATTATTTTAATCAGTCTAACTGATTGAAAACCTGCAAACTAGGAGATCAAGGTCAAGTTGTAAACCTTTGATCATAGAGTTATCTTTGTAATACGTGAAACTTAATTAGGTCAATCTATTGTATAAATAGATGTGTAATCATTTAGTTTGTGATGGATGTGAGGATGATAGTAGCCAAGGAGCACATATATGGATAAGACTAAGAGTTTCAAAAAAGAACAACAAAAGATGAATTAGGTTATCAAGAACCAGATTCAAGGCTACTGAGAAACAAAGGTATTAATCAATCATATTAGGTGATACATTGTACATGTGAATTTAATGGATCTGTAAATCAAAAATTGTAGATTGCATACACTCAGGTAATTGAACATTTTTGACTACATTATAACAAGTGTAGAAAATAGAAGAAATCCTTTCAAGAAAGATGGGTTTAACAATCTTTTGTAAATCTCTTAACCGAGTGCACACTAAATAGTGTTGCTAAAGCTCTTAATAGAGTAGACCTTAACCAGTCTCCACATAATACTCTTAACAGGGTAGATCATCAGAAGTGATCAAATTGTAAGCCTTAACTTGCCCTTCCATTCTACAGATAGTGAGATTTGTGGGTTTCATCCCCACCACAGTTTTTACCTTCTAACAGGGGTTTTCTACGTTACCAAATCTTGTGTCATATGTCTATGCATTTCATGAATGTTTCTATGAATGTTTTACATGCTTATTGAATTATGACTTGATATAACATACACAAATATAGAATAAAATATATGGTTGGTAATACAATTGATTACTAAAAGGATAAAGGTTAAGTGATAAATGTTTTGAGGGTATTGATTCACCCATCCCCTCTCAGTACACCATTCCATTATTTCCAACAATTGGTATCAGAGCTAGATCTCTTAAATTGAGAAGTTTAAAGACTTAAGAGAAATGATCATAGAATGGAAAGGTACATGCTAGACAAGAGTATTGAGAATAAAAAATTAGAGATACAGATCTTCTATGAACAATATAAAGAAGCTAGAATCAAGATGAGACAGTTGCTGGATGAAAGAAAGATTATGGCATCTCGCTATAATGAAATAGACTATCATGAAGAGGAGATACCTGATCTATTTGAGTCATCACAATCTACATCTAGCAAAGCATCAACCACATATAAAGAAATAATCACAAGTCTGAATGAAATCAATCAACATCTGGATGGACAAATGAAATCTCTAAAAATTGGTCAAGAGACACATATGGTAAGAATGATTGATGTCATGAACAATGGTAGACAAGCTAAGTAAGAAAGAACACTATCTATTGATGACAGGAGGAAGATTACTGAAAATATACAAGAGAAAGAGTCAGAAATACAAAGACTTACAAAACATCATCATGAGATCACAAATCAGATTATTTTTATGAGTTAGGAGGCAAACAAAATGAACATAGAACTCATTGAAATAATAGAAGCTATCAATGAGCTAAGAGAAGAAAATGAAAAACTGAAGCATGAAGTAAGAATTCAGAAACAACATAATGACATAATCAAGAGAGCTAAAGAAAGTAACAAAAGGATGGATGCTTTTCTTGATGGAAAAAGAAGAGTCAACAACAATATCAGACTAGGGTATAACGAAATTGAAGAATCACCAAACCAAGCCGATCCAAATAATATCTACATTAATCCAAGACCAAGAAGGCATTCATGCAATCACTGTGGAAAACCAGGCCACACATCAAATGTTTGCAGGAGCAAAATAAAAGGTATTCCTAAATCCACACCTTCATTCATAGGAATTTGTTATAAATGTAACAAGAAAGGACATAAAGCATATGAATATAAATATGAGGTGGAACAACCAAAGAAGGAAACCTACATGGACAAATATTGTCCTACTTGCAAAATGCATGACACACATCTCTTGAATGCAGGAAGAAGAAAAGGCAAGCATGGAAGCCTAATGAAAATGAAATTTCTTATCAACCAAATAGAGTTGGTAACTCATATGTTTGGGATTACAAAACATGGGCAAACTATATAGCATGTGGAATATTTGGACACATATCTGCAAACTATATGAGAAAGTCTAGGAGTTGGACTAACCCTGGAATGGAATGCTTACACTGTCATAAATTTGGTCATCTAAGAAAGGACTGCAGAGACCGAGTGACAGAGACCAACACCTTTTGCAATGGAAACACCATTGAAGGTATCAGGAAGATGAGAAAAAAAATGTGGAGGAAAGCTACAAACACTCCTGAAGTTGGACCAAGCAATGCAAATGGTGGCACCTTATCCAATGGATCTGGTGACATCACCACCCCCACCTAAGATGAACAAGTAAGTATGAAAGTGTACTATACCAAGTTATATTTTGCATCAGTTCCATTATACATGATGAAATGCCAAACTAGCATGATTAGAAATACACTATGGTATTACTTGTTATGATTCTGTGAATTCAATATCATCGGTCAATACCTACCGAAAATCATCGGTACACATACAAAGCTAAATTGTCTATACTTACCGAGCATCGTCAGTTAACACATAAAAAGCTAAGTCGCTAGTATAAATCGATCTCCGTCGGTAATCATGTAAAAAGACAATGTTGTCTTCGCCATATACCGAAATTCATCAGTATATAGTCAAATGAATTGACACCTGGCCTATACATTGTGTTATCACCAAGAATGAAGTGTGTATGCTACCCAACAACTCCATCTTCAAATACCGAGAAGTGGGTGAGCATTTATGACACAACTTAGGGAAAAAAGTCTATAAATGGTCGACATAAGAACTCATTTTTTCACAAAGCGAGCAAAATGAAACCAGAGCATGAAGTGAAAAGATTACATAGCAACCTTAACCCTGTTCAAAATACTCAAAAATATTCCCAGCAGTCACAGAAGGTTGAAGTAAGTAACAACATTCGCTAAGAACTTTGTTTTCTTTTAAGGGAAAAAGCCCTACATTCTAAAATGATGGTAACTACAAACCCCCAAGATCAAGAATGTAAAGGAGAATAAGGTCAATCTAATTGATAATTCCACTTGTGAAGAACCTCATTACAAGATCTATCCCAAGGTTTCTTCATAACTCAACAACGTTGGTGCATTCTCTAGTATACCAGCTAGGGTTTTACTCGTTGAGGATGTCAAAGCGTATATACACTGCAAGATTGCAGAAATATGAGATCTTGAGGTTGAGCAAGCTTACAAAAAGCTTTGCAAAAATGATGGAACAATCAAAGAAGAACATAAGAACATTGAAGTGAAAGGACTCAGAAATTCCCTATTATTCCCAAAGGAATTTAAGACCAAATAGATTCGGTTAGTACTAAGCAGTGTGCATGACCAAAATATATGGCTGGATGAGCCAAAACTGATAACCAGGGATGTTATACATGCTGTTACTGGTTATCCTATATTTGATAGAGAAAAGGCACTAAAGCACCCTCCTTGTGTTGACATTGAAAAGAACACAGGAGCATTATGGGATGGAAGAGGATTAAAGGTATCCACCATCACCAATGATGAAATGAAATTTGGAGCATGTGTCTTAGGATACAAATTATTTTAGGCTAGCAGGATGAATAGTCTTACATCCAGAGTAGTGGATACTACACACAAATTTTTTAAGAAGGGACTGCAGTTAAGTCTATCAGAACTTATACTAAAGAAATTAGATGAGAACATGAGGAAAATCAGGACTGTAAAGTCTAACTCATGTAAGTTTGGTTCACTCATTATGTGCATATTTTTCTATTTTCAAGAATCCTTCCCATCTATCGGTAATGTCAAGTGGAACACTAACCAACTAGTGAACACATAGATTAGTGAGTTCATCAAATCACCAGGAGATAATTTTGAATCAGTCATTGATGAATACTTCACCAGATTCAAAGAAAGAATGCAGAAGAGGATGAAGATACCAGAACAACTGGTAGAAAAGTATAAAACCAAATTTTTTTTATGATAGACACTAATTACACCTACATCAAGCCAGATGTACTGAGGACAACATGGTTGGCACCACTTGACTATGAGGTCAACATAGATCAAGCAACAAATGCCATTGAAGCATTAATTAATGAGCCATTGGACAAATCACAACCTAAGTTTGTAACTTATGAGGAAGCCAAGGAAAGGATAAAAACCGGCTTAGTTGTGAAGAAGATTGATAGGAAGAAGGACAAAATGGTTATGAATTTGAAGAAAAATCTATCGGTAAATGATGAGGAAACAAAATAGATAGAAGAAACTGAGGGTTAGTCACCCATCAGTGAAGCTGAGAAGGTGAGTGACTCAGAATCCACAGAGTTTGATGTACCACCCTCAAAGAAGCCTAGAAATACTACTACATCTAGGACCAGAAGTCAGACAACAAAGGATGCAATTCCTTCACCAATCAAGAAAGGTCAAGTAAGGACCTATAAGAGAAAGCCTCAAACAGGGAAAAGGGGCCTGACAAAAAGAAGGCTAATCAGAACAAAGGAAGAGATTGAGGATACTGAACATGATGAAAAACTTGTTAAGAACCAGTTACCTACCACCATTGATGAGGTATTTGAAGCTACCATCAAGTCAGGTTCAATCACTGACCCCAAGATCAAAAAATGGCTAACTCTGGACCCCGTGGACCAGAACAAGAATAAGGAGGCAATTATCACAATGATGAGCATATTCAAATATGTTCCAATACAACTTGAATACAAAATTCCTAAAGAAATTCTAGAGAGACTCTCATCTAGGTGGACATATGATTTAAAGGAAGAGAAACAAATAAGGGAAAGAGCCCTAGTTTTAGTCATGCCACCTTAATCTAAGATGTAAGAGATTAAATAAATGATGAAGAAACATTCCAACAGGTTCTCACCAAAGTTAAGAGCCTACCAAGTGCTAAAGGGGCATCTAATTGAACTTGATAGTAAAAGTGAAGATGTATGGAGAAAGATACTTAATGTACCAAAAAGGGATTCAAGCCCCGAGCCACAAGAAGCTCTAACCGACAAGCCACACAATAAAGAAGATCAAGCTAAACATAGCCCTGAACATATTCTTATAGATGATGAGGATGTTAATGAAGAAGTATTGAATAAAAAAGCTAACAAGGATATGGACGCTACAGATGAAACATATCCTGATAATAATATCATTGATATTACCGGAGGAGATCCTGCATATGAGATATAGAAAGATGAAGATGTCACTGTTGTCCCAGCCCAAACTGACAAAAAAGACACAACTACAGTGGTTGCACAGTTGTATATACCAGGCCAAATTCCACTGTTAATATAAGCTATTAACATAATATCCCAAAAGGAAAACTCACCTAAGCCTGATGCAAGCATACCCAGGGATAAGGGTAATGATGAATAAAAATATACAAATAATGACCAAAATGTCATAGATGGAGCACAACAAGAAATAGATGAAGGGAAGAAAGAAAAAGGTGAAGAAGAGAAGAAAGAAGATTATACTCCTAAGACTATAGAAGGAGATGTTGTAGATAAATCGAAGGTTGATGTGGAGACGTCGACTCACAACCAACAAGAAGATACCAAGCATTAGGAAAAAGACACAACACCACAAAAGCCTTCATCTAGCACATCCGACCAAGCAAAGGATCTTTCTTTGGTGCTACATTCAGGTACTTCCCACTCAGCATAGAAGAAGAAGAAGAAGACAAAGAAGACCAAGATGCAAGTAACACTGGGTGAAATCATTGAGATACTGAAGTGTGACCCTTCTACATTGGATTTTGAATCTCTACAAGAGTATGGAGAAATATGTAAGAGGAAATAAATGCAAGAAAAGATAAGGAAAGAACACAAAGAATCCCTAGTGTTGGTAACTACAAGGGATATATTGACACAAATTATGCCTGACATAGATGTTGATCAAGATTCCCCCATCATTGATCAACTTTCCGTTCTAACTGAGGCCATCACATCTCAGAATGTGGATGCAGAAAAAGCCATTGAAGAATGTGCAGAATAAAAATATCAATAGAAATTGACAGAAAAGATCAGCCAGAAGTGGCAATGAACAAGGTAAAGCTCTCAGATTTTGCAGATGAATTAGATCCAATAATTTATGAAGCTATTGACTTAATACAAAAGTTGTCCACTTTAGAGAAATTCACTAAGGAAAATAGTGATAAGATTGCACAAATAGATTCTACTCTAAATACAAGTGCACATAGTCTAACCACAAATAGAAATGAAATCAAGATGCATTTGGAAAGTATTATGAAATCTAGAAGGTTGAGACAAGAAATTCTAGAGGTAGAAACCAAGTTTAGAGATGAGGTTACCGAGCTACAGACTCTAATGATACCACATCTTACACTTTTGCAACAACACATGACTTCAGAAAGATTGTTAATTGCCACTCCAGAGATGTCTGTAGCAGACAACATCTATGATATGCATGCCTGAATCACACTGGAGCAAATGGATCTTGAACACCTAAAATAAAAATGGGAGAAAGTGATGGAAGACATGAAGAATTCCTATTCCATAATTTTCGATAATTTGTAAGTATACACCTTTTCCCTTACTATCAAAAAAGGGAGAAAATGATATATACATTAGGGAAGAATGATATAATACAAAGGGGAAAATGATATGTGCAGTAGTAATAAGGGGAAGAATGATATGAAGATAAGGTGAAAAGGGAGTATAGTATAAAGGCAAGAGTACATGTATATACTTATACTATACCGACACATACATAGGGGGAGTCATAAATGACAAAGTAAACACATGTTGTACATACTATACACTTTAGTATTTTGCACATATCAATTTTTGATACTAATGTCAAAGGGGGAGATTGAAGACATTAATTTTTCCATTAGTATGCAAAGGGAAAACAATTTATGAACCATTAGTAACACCTACATTGAAAGACAGACTTTCAATACAAACCAAAAGTATAGATAACAAAGGTCACCGAAAGTGCTAAGATCAAGAGAAACCTGACAAGATAGATCACTAGAGAAACCCAAAAAAATTTACTTAGTTCAACCTGAAAATATTTAAGTGTAAACTGACAGAGAAGAAAATTAGAGGAACCCGACAGAGCAAGGGAACCTGACGGACAGTTCATAGAAGGAACACCAAAAGATAGACAACAGAGCAACCCAAGAATCAGACATTGAAAGTCAGTTATATCCCGAGAAATGTGGATCTTACTTCCACATCAGATACACCACCTATGTTTTATATTTATCATTTTGATTTGATTTAAAACCATTTCTTGAGGGACAAGAATTATAATTGTAATTTTTTAAATTAGTCTAACTGATTGAAAACATGCAAACTAGGAGATCAAGGTCAAGTTTTAAACCTTTGGTCATAGAGTTATCTTTGTAATACGTGAAACTTAATTAGTTCAATCTATTGTAAAAATAGATGTGTAATCATTCAGTTCATGATGGATGTGAGGATGATAGTAGCCAAGGAGCACATCTATGGATCAGACTAAGAGTTTCAAACAAGAACAACAAAAGATGAATTAGGTTATCAAGAACGAGATTCAAGGCTACTGAGCAACACAAGTATTAATCAATCACATTAGGTGATACATTGTACATGTGAATTTAATAGATCTGTAAATCAGAAATTGTAGATTGCATACACTCAGGTCACTGAATATTTTTGTCTACATTCTAACAAGTGTAGAAAATAAAAGAAATCCTTTCAAGAAAGGTGGATTTAACAACACTTTGTAAATCTCTTAACCGAGTGCAAACTAAATAGTGTTGCTAAATCTCTTAACAGAGTAGACCTTAACCAGTCTCCACATAATACTCCTAACAGGGTAGATCATCAGAAGCGATCAAATTGTAAGCCTTAACCGACCCCTTCCATTCTGCAGATAGTGAAGCTTTGTGGGTTTCTTCCCCACCAAAGTTTTCACCTTCTAATAGGGGTTTTCTGCATTACCAAAGCTTGTGTCATGTATCTATACATTTCATGAATGTTTCTATGAATGTTTTACATGCTTATTGAATTATGAATTGATATAACATACACATAGATAGAATATCATATATGAATGGTAATACAATTGATTACTAAAAGGATAAAGGTTAAGTGATAAACATTTTGAGGGTACTGATTCACCCCTCCCCTCTCAGTACACCATTCCATTATTTCCAACAAGGTCTACTTCTCTCCTCTATATACATTTACGGTGTACAGGTTGTAGAATGAATGCCTTGCATATCCTGATATTCCCATGCAAAATATTTTTTATGGGAATGAAACATATCAAGTAAGTCTTTGGTTTGGGAGTCACTCAAGAGAGGATTGATGTTAAGAGTCTTTCTAGGTAGTGTTTCCATGGGTTGGGACTAAAGAGGCGAATCTATGGAAAACATTTGGAAAGTGATGTGACTAGTTTCATCAGCAATTAAGAACTAACTATAAAAGAAATTATATGACAATAAATGATGTAATGTAATAAAATTTTGAATATCTATTATTAACAGAAGGAAATTTACCAAGGGACAATCAAAATCTAAACCAGAAACACAATTTTCAAAAACATCATCAAGTGTATACTGATTCTCAAGAAAATTTATAAGCATATTGTCCTCTAATGGATCAGTTATATCTTGGATTTTGTTGATCATCAATATGGGGAGTGAGTCTTCCAAATCACTATCAATCTAGATAGGATCATCCATCTCCAATAGAGGTTGCGTTGGTAGATAAAACATTGACTCCTTTGTCTATTCTCTATTGGAGATGACCTTGTTTCTCAAGCTACAATTAATAAAAGTGTTTGCTACGTCTAACCATGGTCATCCCAAAATTAAGGGGTATCCCCCCAGCTTAATTTTGGAGTACAAGATCATAAATTAAGTAGGATACTCCCAATTATAAATATAAATAATGATATCTTCGATCATACCTTCAGGTTTTACCAAAGAACGATATGCAATTTGTAAGAATATTAGAATTGGCATCAAGCCTTGCAAAGACAAATTTTCTTTGTTTTTTTGTGACGACGTTTATAGCTACTCCTAAGTCTACTAATGTATTTGGAATATCAACATTTATGATACATAAATTGATCATTGGACTTCCTAGTTCAGAACATTTTGGAACTACAAGTTTTCCCAATGACTTGGATTATCTTTGGATCTTGTTTCTTCTTTTTCTTCCACACACACAATTGCTTGACTTCCTTATTATACACCAGGACATCATGAATTTCTTGCAAAAGAGGATTTTTAATGTTAACATTGCCTAATTCATTCATAAAGTAAAAAGAAGAATGAGAGAGGTTTTGAGGGTTGTTCTTGTAATCTTTCAGGGAATGAAGGCTTTAGTGATTCTTCTACATGTTTTTGAGAATGATCAACCTCTGTGATAGTTGGCCCCTACATATTCTTTCTTGATATCAAATTTACTCCTTCAACTTCCAATGTGTTAATAATATAGGTTAGGTAGCTTGCGACCTCATTATGTATATAGGTTGTGTTGAGATATGTTCAGATTGTGTATATATGGGCTGGCTTTAATGTTCTCATTGATGTCAACATACTTCTACTATAAGAGACAGTGTTCCTGGTATGTTCAGTCAGATGATTTGATTAGTGCAGTTACTATTTTGAAGATCTGATGTTGCGATTGTAAAATTTTGTTTAGGGATGTCTGTACTTTATCTTGCTCAAGTGGAAGAGAATCACATGATTATTTGACAGAGTTATGATGAATTTATCAGAGACAAGTATTTTGGTTGATCAAACTATGATAGTGTTTGATTATTTGGTTCAGTGTGGATCAATTATGCAATATTCTTGGTTGCTAACTTTGTACTGAGTTCAAGACATGGATGTGTGTCCTCATCTCGAGTGGTTCATGATTTGGATGCTCGCAAGCTAATTTTATTTTATGACAGTGGTTGCTGATTAGTGTTCTTGATGAACAAAGAAAAGAAGTGTATGGATTATGTGATAGAAACATTTATATTGATGTCTTGGTGTTTCACGTTTCTTGATGATATTTCTAGATCATGTTATTTTTGTGTTGCTATATCACATTAGATTATGTGATCAAATTTGGTGAACTTTGTATAGCGTGTTGTTGTTCTTATGTGTTCTTGGCCTACTTGGTGATGTAGCATGTTGCGAAGGATTGTGGTGTGATCTATGGATTTGAAGAGTGTTCGAGGATGTTGTTATAGATCATTGCTATGTCTTACCTAATATTCAATGGATTACATTGAGTATTGAGATGTAATGAATTAATATTTTATAATTGTGTCCCTGTCCGACCTAGTTGAAATAAATTGATGTAATGTTTATATATATGTAATCATTTTTTGTAGCGAAGGTGTGTGAATGTGGAAGAGACAGAGTACAAATGTTGTGCGAAGAGGTATGAGTGGAATCTTCATTTGAGCTAGAGATTATTACGCTTCATTGGAAATTTTTTGCATATTTGAGATGTTGTTTTTTAGTTCATGAGTTTGGACAGTATGTCCTCTATGATTTGTAATCAGAGATTACTATAAGGCAGTGAGCCTTCCTTGGGATTTCAATCCTTGTTGTATTTTAGAAATGAGCTCTAGGCAGTGTGCTTGAATGCATGTGCATTGCCCTTTTTAATACTCCTAAAAGATTATAGTGCTTTTAAGGGAGTACATTCATCTTGTGGGTTTGATCTCCATCATGGTTTTTCCCCTAACAAGGTTTCCACATAAAAAATATTGGTTTTATGTGTTGATTACTGTGTTATGATCTTGTTTTTACATTCATCAGTCAAATCTCAGATTAAGATTTCTAAGTTGGTTAAAGGTTGACGATATTGTTTCACAATTGATTCACTCCCTATTAGTTGTATGTGCTTCCTTAAGTCTAACAATTGGTATCAGAGCTAGTGTCCTCTTTTTGAAGCTTGATCGCATGGGGAGATCTGAGACATAGACCTTTAAGAAGGAGAGTCTAATATTTGATGGCAAAAATTATACTATATGGAAGGACTAGATGATTACACACTTGATATGTCTTAGTGAAGAGCACTGGGCTATTACAAAGAAGGATTAAAAACCTCCTGTACATCTTTCTATTGCGACTAATGATGAGAAGAAAGAATTTGAGTATAATATGAGAGAAAAATAAGCTTTGAAGAGTACCTTATTAGATGCTAAGTACACAAAAATTTTAGGATTAGAGACTGCACATGAAGTATGGACAAAATTGATGACATTATATGAAGGAGATGCATTTGTGAAGCAAGCCACACTATAGAGTCTGGAAGGAAAATATTAATCATTGAGAATGAGTGAAGATGAGAATATTACTTCCTATGTGAATAAGATCACCAAAATATTTTGTGGAATCAAATGCACTGGTGAAACAATGGATGAGAATGAGATTTTTGCTAAAATCCTGAGATCCTTGCCTCCTTCTTACAGTCATAAAGTTGCTACAATTGAAGAAAACAGAGCCGTGACTGCTATGACAAGAGATAAATTGGTTGGTAAGTTATCTTCTTTTGAAATTAGACCAATGCTAATCATGGCCACTAAAAAATTCAGGACCCCTAGAGCATTTTTATCTTTTCTTGCTTTGTCACATTTATAAAAAACACTCCCCAACAAATAAAAATTATAGTCATTCTCTGTCCCACAGCTGGAGTCATCATACTGTATTCTATCACTGGTTTGCATATCCATATCATAGTTCCTTAAAGAACTCACTTGCAAATTATAGGTTTGATGCAAACATCTTCTTGTATGTTGGAGGGAGAACAGTCATCCGCAGACTCACCAGGTATCTGCATACATTGAATATCTGAAAGACCACCTTGCAGTGGTTCAATGAATGATTAGAATCTAAATAATATTCATAATCCACATTTATCCTGATCAGTACTCAACATCATGCCAGGAACCTCTTCATCCTTTGAATCAAGAAATGCACAGGTGCTTTCATCATTTTCTATATCATATTCAATCTTATCGTGGCCTAATAACACAAAAGCACAAGGGGAATCAGAGGCACACATGTCAAAAAATTGACCATCTGATACATACTCTTTGTCAAACTCAATGTGTGTTGGGCGGAAGAACTCAGAGCTATCCCTACCTGAATATCTCAAATATTCATAAGTCAGGAACTTAGAAATTTGTTCACTATGAAGTGAACCATTGTCATCACTTTCATCCACTTCTAATATGCTATAACAAGGATTATTTTCATTTATCCAATCATTGTCTTGTTGCTGACTACACATATCCCATGCCTCATACTGAGAAGGAGATTCACTTTCATGATTACAAGAGACAACATTCCCACTAGACACATCTCCATCATACTGGTTTCTATCATTCTCAATATCATGATTACTAGGCACAACCTCATGTGTAACCTCAGATTCAAGAACTTTAGAAAGATTTATCCACTTCCTGGCATGATCAATACATTCTACCCTCAAGGAAACTGGACAATCAACTGAATCAGAAAAACAAAGTTCCAAAAACAAATTAACCCAAACTACCTCCTGAGGACAGAAAGGAATAGAAAAATTCCTTATTGTAGCAGAAAACCTCTTATAAAAAAGAAGTGCAGATTCTCCCACAATTCCTTTCATTTTATTCTTTAGTGACAAAATAATCAGCTCTTGAAGCTCTTTTTTTTGGATTTCTTGTTTTAATATTTTGTTATCTGCAACAACCTTTTCAAGATTTGGAAAAGGCCTTCCAGATCTGAACATATCTGTAGTATATACATGTGAATCATCACTTTGAGAAAATATTTTTACTTGTAGCAACACAAGCTCTCTAGATTGACCATGCAACCATAAACTAATACATACTTCCACTTGATTTTTCAAAATGCAATTCTAACCTTGAAGCATGCAAACCTATATCCATATCTTGTTCCTTATCTTAATGCTTAAATCACTTAATAAGGAAGCAATTATATAGCCTTGAAAAATAAAATACCTGGATGTATTGGAGTAGCTGCAAAATATACTGATCTGAAGGCACCTTCAAATCACCTTTAAAATATTTGGTAGAGTTGCCACCTCTTTGTAAAGGAAAAATTTTCATCAACTGAGATTTCTTCACCCCACTCTAACCTTCTTCAAACCAGAAAAATCACAGCACACCCCTACTAATAGGGTCTCATATAGATTCCTCCTTTGACTATGCTCTGAGTCATAGGAGTCCAAACTCTACTTCATCATCACTGCAAGTCCACCTTTCTTTTTAGTCTTTCTCCAAACATGCACACTGATACAATCAGAGAAATCAGAGTCACCACTCACCACTAATAAGATAATATATGTATATCTTTTAGGAACTTGGACCTTTTGGACAATATTGTAATGATAGACAAAACAATACCTGACTTACTTTATAAGTAAGAGGAATACTTCTTTGTAGCACATGACTCTATAACAATCATATCACTATGGGGTTGGTTTTGACTAAAAAAAGAACAAAGCTCTGTTATCCCTAGCTGAGTGTCTATGTTGTTGTTGACTCTTGGATGGGCTAACTCCATCTAAAAATTAGATTTGATTTATTTATACCAGAGTCTCCCTGATAAGGTCTACAAGACCTTTTTGTTCTATTTACCGAGTAGAGTCGCCAATTATGTTAGTTCTTTTTCTTGCAATCTCCTTTCCTAGATGAGATTATGAGACCAGGTTGTGGGATTAAAAACCTAAGACACAAACTCAACACCCTCAGTAGAAAGGAGACAAGAGAAACCTAACATTGACAAGGTTCAAAGACCTTCTACACTTTGAGATTCACATCACTCATGTGGGTATACCTATTCTGCCTACACATAAACCCTTGTGACAAACAACAAATTTCAGATATATAACTGTGGAATAGCTTTCAAACCTATAGGTAACATGTACCTTAGTGTTTTTACCAAATATTATGTAGTATCCCACTTTCATAAAGTATGTTAAAAAACCATACCTATTCTAACTTCTTCCTATAAAAATAAAGGGAAAATATTTTCTTTGATGTATTTGATTAATGGATCCCTGAAATACCCTGATCCCACATAGACCAGTGCCTTATCCAACGGGCAGAAAAGTCAAACATAACAGTGCAAAAGGAAGATTATGAACAAAGAAAACAACACAGTCTGATATGTCTAATGCCTTACATCAAACATGCCCTGTCAATCAAGTTCTACTTATGGATCCACCAGTGTGTTCAAATATGTAACTACCTATTCAAAGTATTTGACCCTCCCCTTGAAAGAGACCTTAGAATAAATAATACATTAATCAACATCCACTGAAAGACAAGTTTGACATATCCTTAATACCCCAAACTCATACATATCTAAAAACAAATCCCAAATCACAGTCGTCCTCTAAATGACTCTATTGCAGATCTACAATAGACAAGACCAAAACACCCTTGATGCCTTAGTATCTATGATTCATAAATCATAATGGAGATAACTTAATAATAGTACAAAAACACTAAATTTTCATTCATAAAGCTAACTATTACAATGGATATCCTTCTCTAAAACTAGAAAAGAGATGAAGAACACCCTATATGTAGAGAAAATGAAAAAATATCTATAGAAGAACCACACTTGGAACTTGCCTTCAGAACAAAAGAAATGGAACCCTCTTTGAAACCTCCTTCTTCTATGAAAAATTGAAACCCTTACCACAGAGAAAAATAAGGCACTTATAGAAGAAGGAAACCCTAGAATTAATATCCTTTTGACACCTGTCTTTCTATGAAAACTGATTTGCACCAACTTTCTCTCTCCAACCTATTGATCTTTCTTAAAAAGATCCCAAAAACTATTTGATCTACATCACCACCTGTCTGAAAATATTAACTCGGCCAATAAATACAAATCTACCAATAATTTGATCAAAATATCTACCCCTACAACTAGAATGAACCTCCATACTACTGGAAACCCTTTGCGAAGGTTTGAAGATTCAAATATTTGTTTCAATGATCATACCTGGTGCGAAAATCCTATATATCAACAACCCAGATTGAATCTCACAAATTTTTTTTAAAACACGGTCATTGATCTTCTCTTTACTGGCACCTCCATGTACCAATTTGGTCCCACTTGACCTTTTGGACACACATCAACAAGATGTGAACCCACGATGAATAACCTTCATGCTTCTTCATATAGTGCTATCATGCCTACCGTTAGATTTTCTTTAATTTGGTTGTCCTTTACCTCTATTTGCATCCTATCAGACCCATGATCTCAAAGGCTACATGTCAAATGGGCGTGATCTCATGAACAAAATCCAACAAGAAACTTGTGATCAAGGCATCACACCTACCATCAGATTTCAACTGATTTGATTTGCCTTTAACTTTACTATAGCCCTGACGAGGTCCCATCATATGAAAAATGTCAGACAAGAATGAACCCGCAATGGATATATTTCATTCATCTCCTCTTCAAGGCATTATGCCCACCTTTAGATCAAACTAGATCTGACCGCACATTAAATTCCTCTAGGATTTGGAACTGACAACCCCACAAGACAAGATGGACACGTGGCATTTAGGCGTGTTTCCTTGAAGGATAAACATCATGAACCTCCTATTCTAGGCATTATGCCTACCATCTAATTAAATCTGAACTGTCTGACCTTTATTTCACCTTCATCTCTGGGTAGGACCCACTATTTTCTACGTGGCAACCAAGCATGAACCCACAATAAATAAACAAGAGGCATCTTCACACAGTGGTATCATGTCATCCATTAGATCAAACTAAATCTGACTATCCTTAACAATTCCTTTGTCTTTACATTGGTCCCATCACATTCCACATGTCACATAGGCACGATGCCATGAAGGATATCCTCTTTGCAGCTTTTGATCCCAAAAACACACCAACCATTAGATGAATTTAGATCTGACCTAACTTTATCTCACCACCATCTTGGAAGGAGAGGGCCCCATGATCTCAAAGTGGACACTTGTCGCCTAGGCATGATTCCTTGAAGAGTAAATATCTTTTGATCACAGGATCACGCTCGTCGTTGGATCAAAACAAACATGCTCAACATATGGTGTTAAATAAAATGCCACGGGGGCTTAGGAATTAGGAAAAATTAAAACATACCCCACTAGGACTTAGGAGTTTAAAAGGAATGGCCCCCGCGCATGATGAATTAAAACACATAGGAAAAAAATGACTTAAGTGACTGAAAAAGGTAACATCATTTTAAAAAGAACACAAAAGACCTAGGGTTTAACCATGATGGAAGCTGGGGTTTAAGGAATTTCACAGTTAGGGATAGAAAACATGGCCTAGATATAGCAGCGCAAGGCAAGAAATAGAATGAAGGTAACCAAAATTTTGCAGTCCTAACAATGTGGTCATGATAAATCATTTTATTCATCAAGATTATCAATTTGACACATGGTTATTTTGTGGGAAAGTAATTTGAAGATCATTTTTATGTCGGTGGAAGTTGTTTAAATATAGGAACTTCTCATTTTGAAAATTTGTTGTTTATAAAAGTTGTAAGAGTTTTTTTGGGTAGTTAGGGTTTTGTGATTTCAATTTGAGGTTGTGATCAGAAAGCTGATAGACATATAGAATAGAGAAATTACAGAGTACAAAGAACTTATTGGATATGAAAAGTAATCAATGCTACATCTAGATCACTAATCATATTGTTCCCTAATAGTTGCACCAAGAAAAATCCCTTAATCAAGTGAACTCTAACAAGTTCTTTTTGTAAATCCTTTAACATGGTAACTTATTTATTGAGGTTTGAAATCCTCTAGCGAGGTAGATCATATTTGATCTAATTGTACTCCTAATAGTGTATAGTCGCTCCTAATAGGGTGAACCCTCATAAAGGGTATTTGTAGCTCCTAATAGGGAAAACTCATTTATTGTAGTATTGGGCTTGTGGGTGTTATCCCCACCGTGGTTTTTTCCCTCTTAGAAGGATTTCCACATGAAAAAATATGTGTCATATGTGATGAATTTGTGGATGATTGATTTTACTTTCTTTTATGTATTTGCATCACTTTTATGCTTTATAGTTTGGAAAGTATTTCAGCAGTTAAGTAGATCATTGGTTGAATTAGTTTACTATTTGTTTGGACTGATTCACCCCCCCCCCCTCAGTACCTATTATTTCCAACAATTAGTATCATAGAATAGTTACTCTTGGTGATAAGACTAAAAGCTTGTGGAAAGATCCACTATCATGGAGGGTTATATGTATGAGATGCAACTTGAGAATGCAAACAAGATGATCATTGAGCTGCAAGAAATGTTAAATAAGTCACTTGACAAAAGGAGAGAACTCACTGAGCAATTGAGTGAGAGCCAAGACTACATAGAACAACTGTCTAAAGGAAGTACATCTAAATAATTTGAGGAGGCAATTGCAGATCTGTTGATTAAGAACAAGGGTCTCAAAGAAAATGTGGTTAATCTGAAAAGAGAGCTTGAAAGTCAGTCTGTTAGGATGTGTGAAGTCCTTGAGGAATAAGGAAAAGTTGATGATGCAAAGAAGATTACAGAAGTTACCAATAAAATTGTTGATGATGCCCTAATGGAAAAAGATGAAGAGCTTATCAAACTGAGACATGAATTTTCTTATATTAGAGTCAAATGCAAGATACTGCTACATAGAATTTTCAAGTAATAGCTAAGTAAGAAAGGCTTAGGGAGATGAATGAGTCATTGAAGAAAGCACTAAAAACTGAGAAAGAAGAAAATGAAAAGCTGAAGAAATACAATGAAAGCTCACAAAATATTGATGAACAACTGAAGAGCCAAAGAAGACATAGAGATATAACTGGTCTAGGTTATTCAGGAGACTGAACATTTGAATTCAGAGAGTCTTCTAAATCTGAACCTAAGGAGACACAGAAAGATCAAAAGGTAGATCCAATCAAAACAGGTAAGAAACCTAACAAACCTACTTTCTATAATTGTGGAAAGCTTGGTCATACAACAAATGTGTGTAGGAGAAAACCGATGAACAAACCTCTCTCTTTTAATGGCTATTGCTATAATTTTCACAAGTATGGTCATACTACATATGAGTGTAGATATAGTTCTAGTAGTAGATCCAGTGGTGGTAACTTTGATGGATGCTTTTTTTCATGCAACAAATATGGACACAAAGATGAAGATTGCAGGTCAAGAGTATATGAACCTATGTCACCTGTCACATTAGTGAATACTGTTAGAAGGGAAAGAAAATTCAACACTACATGTTATGAATGTGGTAACCATCGACACCTAGCAGTAAATTGTAGAATGAGAATTCTAAGAGGTAATACTGGTCCTTGGAAGTCAATCGGTATGGCATGTTTTTTCTGTCATAAGATAGGTCATCTGGCTAGAGGTTATCAGTTTAGGAACCAATTTCCTAATTGGTCAGAAGATAGAAAAGGAAATAATATTGCTAATGTTGATGAAGTTAGAAGTGATATGAAGAAGACATGGGTAAAGAAAGGAGAACTAAATTCTTCTGATTTGACTAAGAACTCCACATGTTCATGAAGTGTGGAGGTTCCATCGGTGAACTAAACATATTATTTTCTTAGTGAGAGCACTTAAAGACAAATCTATTACCGATCCCCTAGATTCAAGAGCGGTAAAGATCTATATGCACATTAAGGTGTAAGTTTTTATGATTTTGTTTTTGAGATTATGTGTATACTGCACTGAGATTTCAAGGTCAATATCTATTTGATAGCGATTATTACTATTGGTTGAGTACCAAACAATGGATATGTGTTAACTAGTGATATGACACTATTCCTACCATTGGAGTATGCACCATCTATTTATCTAATATTATATAGAGGAAAAAGTAACTTATTTTCAAAATTTTACTTTCATTTGAGCATTTGAGGGCTATCTTGAGCTATTGTGTGCAATAGTTACTTTTGTGATTGAGATTTTGAGCTAAATTAATATTGAGTTTTCGTGAAACTCTAACTAGTGTATTTCAAGCTATCAGTTTAGTTTTTTGTTAGATTTATGTGTTGTTGCATTTAATCCTAATGGAAAAAAATGTTGATACACCAATTCTAGTGAACATCTCTGAGAAGCCTCGACCCGTATTCAAACTGAATCTAAGAAAAGTGACCAAAATTGATATTTATGGTGCCCTATCCACTATCCCATGTGGAGTGATGTTGATTAAGGATTTTTGGTCTTATATCCAATGTAGAATCGAAGAATCGGGAGTTTAATAAATTAAGAAAGAGTATAAGGGTATGTGCATCAATGGAGTGTTTAAAGACAAGCACAAACATCTACAGGAGAAGGTTTTAACTTATGAATTGGAAATTCCCACTGAATTCCATCCCTATTAGATTCGCTATATGATGAGAAAAGTGCATGATCAATTCATATGACTCGATAAACCACACAAGATTTCAAAGACAATGATTCACGGGGTTACATGATTTCAAGAACAAGGTTTGGAATGTATGTTGTGAACAGTGGCTACTAATTTGGCCACTGAACTAACCAAATCCAAAAAAGATGATAAAGAAATGACAATCGATCATATTTTCAACATGGAAGTTCATTTTGCAGCCATGGTGATAGGTTATAGAGTTTACCCATCTAGTTGAGTTAACACTGTGTTTGGTGGTTCTATTCATGCTGCCTATCTGATTGTGAAGGATGATTCTACATATGATCTATGTGAGATGATTAGAAGCCAGTTCTTGACAAACATGAGAAGGATAAAGAGAGATAAGAGAATCATTCAAGTATGGTTCCCTACTAGTATGTATGTTTTTGTATGTTAAAACATTCTTCCCCAATAGAGGAAATGTTACATGGTCAAAGGACAAACCCATAATTATATAGATAAGTGAATTCATAAAGGAATTAGGTAATAAATTCAACAATTCCATGAAGGGTTATTTCAAATATTTCTAGTCTAGAATGCATAAAAGAGAAAGGATTCTAGTTAGCATTGTAGAGAAGTATAAGAATGATATTTGTTTTCTAGTAGACACCGATTCATGTATTGTGCAAGTTGTGGAGCATAGGACATATTAAATTCCTCCTATGGGTTATGAAGTTGAGGGTGATTTAGTAACTTTGCATGTTGACAAGTTGTTATCAAAACCCTTTGACAAACATGCACAAAGATTTGGAACTCATGATGAAGCAGTTTCTAAAATTCAAAAGGAATTGAAGAAACTAGTCATTGAAAGGAAAACAAGGAGAATGGTATCTAACCTAGAGAAGAAGTTTGGAAGTAGTGATGCTAAGATAATGATTACTTCTCACAAGCATAAATTCAAAATTAAGAGAAGAGCAACTAGACTTCTAATTGATGACACACAAGGTATACACAATGAAACTATTGAGACATGGAAGAAGCCTCTACAGATAAAGGAGGTAGCAACACAAAAAGAACAAGTTCAAGTGGATTCAATTAAACCAATACAGGGAGATGATACATTTTTTTAGATCAGTTAATTGGGAATGTTGTTCTCAATGTTCCTAACTTGGTGAAGAAAATTGGAACACAAAATATCAGTCTATCACAAACAAGTGGTGATGAGATTGAAATTGTAGACATAACAAGAAAAGAGGATTCATCCTCACAATTGCCTATGAAACATATAGAGGAAATGATTTCTGAGAAGGAAGAGGAGAAATTTGTAGAGAGTAAGTAGGAGGAAACTTAAAAAAATATTGAAGAAGAACCTGAGACTAAAAGGAAATTAATTCCTAGAGAAACAAGTGCAAGGAAGAGACAAAAACTGGTGATTACTGCAGAAGAGGAAGAATAGGAAGTTGATGAAGAAGAACTACCGACCACACCATTTGATATATCCAAATTGAAACCTAAGGAATTGATGAAATTTTTAGAACAATTAATCACAAAGGTTGTAAGAGACAAGGCAAGATCAAAGAAGATGAAGACAAGAATATTAAGGAAAGCTAGGGACATTCTAGCTGAGTTAGTGCCTAAGGTTGAATATGATTAAGTTGATACTCCTATTTATTAGATGGATACTCTTACAAAGAAAATTCTAGATTAAAGTCCATATTTGTAGTCACGTGCAATGAAGCTTGTAGAGGAGAAATTAGAGAAGAAGATGATAGGTAAGATGATGGAGAAGATTACCATAGATAGGATCAAATTATCAGATTTGATAAAGCAAGTTAAGACTACATTGACTGAGGCAGGTCAATTATTTACCAAAGTATCCAAGTATCTCAATTTTGTTCAAGATTTGGAACAAAGAAGAGATCAAGCACAAAAGGAGTTGGAGAACTTAAGTGGTTAGCTTGATCCATTGACAGGTTCAATCGCTACTTATAGTAGTCAGGTCAAGAAAATTTCACACAAGCTTAAGCAAATTCAGGGTGAGAAAGAGAAGAGAATGATCACTCTACTGGAACTTTAATCAACCTTATCCCTTACAGTAGAGGTGATGAAAATGAATGTGAATAAGGAAGAAGACATACTTTCCTTATCTGACATGAGCACTCTAGATAGCATGTAAGAGCTTGATTATACACTACAACACTTGGGGTCAAATTTCGATGCCAATTTGCGACGACACTACCATTTGTGTGTGATTTTTGTGTTTTTTTTCCAAGTTCCCTAGATTCTATTGTAATAGCAATGGTACCATCATAATTTTGACACCTACGTGATTATAAACAAAAAAAAAAGAAAGGCTCATTTCTAATTCTCGTGATAGCATACCGTCGTGCGCGAAGAGGGCCCTAACTGTGGAAGATTGGAATCTTGGTATATGGAAGCCATGAATTGAGGTAGGCATTCGAGCTTTGTCTTCTCATTAAATCAATTTCATTTTGATGGTATTTGTTGATTTAATGACACAGTATAAATGTTAATACTGGCATTGTTTACATCTTTGCATTTGGAATGCTTGATGACCCACGAGCTTTGAGAGCTAGGGCATCGATTCTATTACCTTCAAGGCATTGTGTGAAGTGTTTGATCTCTCTTTATTTGTTTGATGTTGATATTCACTATGTGGTACTCCTCGTTTATGATCATTTCATGAGGAAATGTCTTGATGGCTCGCGAGATGCAAGCGAGGGCATCGTGCATTGTTTATGAGCTCAATGTTTAATACTGGCATTGTTTACATCTTTGTATTTGTAATGCTTGATGACCCACGAGATTTGAGAGCTATGGAATCATTGCTATTACCTTTAAGGCATTGTGTGAAGTTTTGGATCTCTCTTTATTTGTTTTGATGTTGATATTCACTACGTGGTACTCCCCATTTATGATCATTTCATGAGGAAATGTCTTGATGGCTTGCGGGCTGCAAGCTAGGGTATCATGCATTGTTTATGAGCTCACTATTTAATACTGGAATTGTTTACATCTTTGCATTTGGAATGCTTGATGACCCATGAGATTTGAGAGTTAGGGCATCGTTGCTATTACCTTCAAGGTATTGTGTGAAGTGTTTGATCTCTCTTCATTTGGTTTGTTGTTGATATTCACTATGTGGTACTCCTCGTTTATGATCATTTCATGAGGAAATGTCTTGATGGATTGTGGGCTACAAGCTAGGGCATCATGCATTGTTTATGAGATCACTATTTAATACTGGCATTGTTTACATCTTTACATTTGGAATGCTTGAAGACGCGCGAGATTGAGAGCTAGCGAATCATTGCTATTAACTTCAAGGCATTGTGTGAAGTGTTTGATCTCTCTTTTTTTTTTTTGTTGCTGATATTCACTATGTGGTACCTAATCATAAGGCTCGTTATGTTCTCTACAAACAATGAACAATAAAAAACAACAATTAAATATCACATTTTAACCACCATTCCCATAAAATGCACATCTACTAAATTCCCAATTTTGACATGATAAAAGATCCGAAACGATCCAATTTCAAAATTCCATATATATCTTCCATCATTCCACATCAAGATTTATCATAAAATACCCAAAATTCCACTTTTATCTCTTTTCCAAACATTCCCAAAAATTAGGGAATAGTTTTTCCACCTTTAAAATAGCTTGAAGTACACAAAAAATTCAAAGTTCAAATCTAAAAAATGTAAAGATATATTTTTGATACTAATTTTACAATTTGCCCATTCAATCTAAATTTTGGCATGACAACATTCCAAAATAAAGTTTCATCATAATTTACTCAAATCTACTAATTTACCTATTGAAATTAAATTTTGTCAACTAAGGGAGTATATCAAACCCTAATTCAAACGATTTGCAAACATTCCTTGATTGACCTCCCAAGGATTTTTAAGACCAATCTAAGGGCCTGACTACTCTGGTAAGATCCATTGTAATCACACACATTATTCTTCTTTCTATTTTTATTTCAATATTTTTCTTAAAATCATTAGTTTAGAGTGATTTCTAGTTTCCTACGCACTTCTAGCAATTGAGGTATTTTCTTGTTGTGTGCACTTAGTGTTCTGCATGTAGACCCACACAAATGTTTTTCTATATATGCATTAACTGTGGACAACAATGCATCTTTTAGATTACAGTGTGACTTTTAAAAAACAACATGCCATGATGACATCCTAGCTAGTGAGCTACTTCATTTTATTGTTAGATTAATAATTCTCTTAAACTAAAAGAGAGGTAAAATTTATTAAACACAAAAAAGATTTACAAATGCAAGGGCAAACTGCCCCAACAGAAAAAAGAAAAAAGAAAAAAAGTACACAACCCTATCCTTATCCACTAATTAACGCCACATGTGAGACAGGTTCCTAATTCTCTTCTCTTCATTCTCTTTTTCTATTTTTGATATCTATTTTTTTTCTAATCTAGTTAGTTGCTTACACTTTTCTTTTGTAGCACTATCTTTTTATTTTAACATAGTTGGATGGGAAGAAAAACCTAGATAATGCTAACTAGATAATTCTTCTTTTTCAGTAAAAAAACAAACTAGAAAACAAAAACAAAATTTTATGATATCAATTTTTTTTTTAAAATCTAGTTAGTTGCTTACACTTTTCTTTCGCAATGCTATCTTTTTGTTTTAACATAGTTGGATGGGAAGAAAAACCTAGATAACGCTAACTAGATAATTCTCCTTTTTCAGTAAAACAAAAAACTAGAAAACAAAAACAAAATTGTATCTTTGTCTTGCCTAGAGAAAATAGGATTAGTTGAGAACCTTAACCCACTTAGGTTCCTTCGAATCCTTGTCCATGTATTTACAAGAAACACAACCATACTTGATACTCTCACAAATTTCTAATGACAAATTTCATTCAATAGATGGAAAGCCAACCAATGGTCTCGCTGACTGCATTTCAGCTTAAGGAAGTTGTTCCACAAGGATTAACCGGTTGAAACTTGCATTCCATATGTTAAATGCATATGTAGTTGGTATTATGCAAAGCAGACACTCTGTAAGCTCTTCGGACAAAACAATTGCATCAATGTTTAGTGCATTCATCCAGATTGCTAGTGACCAAATAAAATACTTGCACAATTCTGTTAGAATGTTTATGTATAGGGTTCCATTTGGTTGGCTTCCTTTTTGGCTGCCTTCATCTCCCCAGCCAAGTTCTCTAGAGCTGAGTAAATTTCCTCTGTTTGAGGATGTGATTTTTCCCCCGCAAGGAACGTGTGAACCTTCTTATCAACCTCAACGAAGCTACATCCTGGAGTCTTTTTCAGTCCCTTATCTCTCATTATTGTTCTCAACATGTTTACGTCAAACCATCTACTAGCTATTGCATAGATATTTGATAACAATACATAATTTATAGCATTTTTAGGATCATTCTCAAAAAGGTGTTTTGATGCATAGTCTGCAATGTCAACATCACAGTGAATTCTACTAGCACCAAGCAGAGCGGCCCATACATCAGCACTAGTTTCCAAGGGCATATTATAAATAAGCTATTTGAATTCAAATAAATGCCCAATACGACCAAGGAGATCAATCATGCACTCATATTGTTCAATATTGGGAGTCATGCAATAACCTTAACTCATAGAATTAAAGACTTGTCGGCCTTTGTCCACCAGCCCTGAATGGCTGCAAGCATACAAAACACAAGTGAACATTATGTAATATGACTTTATGTCTGTTTGATGCATTTACGAAAACATAGCAAGGGATTCCTCACCATGGACATGCATTCCATACCCTGCAATCAATGCAGTCCATGAGATTACATATCTTTTGGGCATTTTGTCAAAGTCTTGACGTGAAACCTCTATACTTCCACACTTGGAAAACATTGCCACAAGGGAATTTCCCACAGATAGATCTGAGTCAATTTTTTTTTCAATAACATACTCATGGATGTCCTTTCCCAGCTGTAGAGAAGATAGGTCAGTATAGGCACGGAGCACGCTAGAAATTGTACAGAACTATTATTCATAAAATTATTTTCCCTATAACTATCTATAAACATTCTTATTTGTTTGGGGTCGTCCAAAATTCCCTCTCACACTTTAAAATTCAAACTTACCTACAAAAATTAATTTCATTGGTAAACTACAGCAACATGTTAGGAGAAAATAGGAGGGATGAAATCCCAATGCAATCCTCCAGTTGTTCCACTGATTGTTACTCCTAATAGGTAGGTGACAACAATAGGCTTAGGAGAAATAAATATTAGAACACTAGCTAACAATGGAATGTCACTACATCATCTCTATCATTGAAAATCACACCTTTTTTCCTTCAACAGTAGACCCATCATATCTCCTTCTCCTAACCACTTTCATACTAAAATAAAAGATACACATGCCATGATGACAGTGAAAACTAATGTTTCTCTTGAAACAAGTCTACCAATCGTTAATTAATTAAACCAAAATTACCACATGTAATTTTTTTATGCATTAGAAAATAGTGAAAATTGCATATTGTAGATGTATTAGAAGAGGGTATTCAATCAAGACTAACAACTGACTCAAATAGATACAGTATTAATAGTAAATCAAGAGGCGTATATCCATGCTCTACAGTTGGATAACCATCTTCATTATTCCTAACAAATTTTTATAGGTTTTTGTTGAAATATGGTAGCTTCAGTTATATATATATATATATATATATATATATATATATATATATACACATTTAATTGTATATATACATTTAATTGTATATATATTCATATCATCATTTGCAATAAATTATAGAAATCGATGATCACTTATATAATTGATTGAAATCTACTGCATTCCAAGTATACTATCGATCTGCATTTAGAGGTTATTACATGTATATTATTGGCATATCATGTTTTTGAAGGCATTATATTTTTCCATTAGTATACTTAGAGAAAAAACATGATCTGCACCATCGGTTTACACAACACCGATAGACAGGGCACTGCACTACGCAATGACAAGGTTACCCGACAAACATTGTTAAATGTTATTCAATGAAAAAAAGGTAAAGGAAACCTGATGAGTAACAATAGTGCAACCTGACGGAACAAGCAAAGAGAGGAACCTGATAGACAAAGGGAACCTGACAAACAATTAAACAAAGGAACGCTGACAGACTTCAAGTTCAAACCGACGACCAAGAACTGACAGTCAGTTGCATCTCGCAAAAAGTAGATCTGACTTTCCACGTCAAATAAATCACTGAAGTTGCATTTATAGCTTCTTGATTTTATTTTAAATCTATTATGTGTGGAGGAAGAAATGTATTTATTATTTTTTTAATTAGTTTTACTATTTTTAAAACATGCAAACTAAAGATCAAGGTCAAGTTGTAAACCTTGGATCTAAGAGTTAACATTGAAAAGCGTGATTCCAAGATAGGTCAAATACTTGTATAAATAGGTGCTCAATCCATTGAGAATAGTTGTTGTTCAATGAAGATAGTAGCCATGGAGAGCAACTAGAGACCAGACAAAGAATTCATGCAGAAGGACAGAAAAAGAATCAAGTCAGTTTCAAGAACAGAACAGAGGCTACCAACAAGCAGAGAAAAGGTATTCATCAATCACTTAAGGTGATATTATACTTCTAAGAGCTTTAATGGATCTGTAATCAACAATTATAGATTTTATGTAGTCAGGTCAACATTTGTACTCATTCTAACAAGTGTAGTACACTAATGAAATCCTTTCAAGAAAGGTGGGCTTAACCGTCCTAT
>MU228481.1:1138089-1152480 GCA_018584345.1 Thuja plicata
TACTTGTTTATAGTAATCCCTGTTAGAAGATATTTCAACCCTGTTAGGAGTTGTACTTTACAATGCAATAAGTATAGTGACCTGATTAAGGGTCTGACCCTATTAAGAGTCTTTTACAAATAACCCTGTTAGGTGTGTGGACTCACTGTCCAAAAGCTCACTGCTTCAATGGTGAAAGCTAAAACCTTCTGTAGAACAAATATACACTATATCTAATGATGAACTATAGAGTAGATCTAATGTCTTGATCAGTTCCAATGTATTGTAATCTTCAACTACTTATTCACATATATCCTTGATGAATGAAACAACTCTGATATTCTACTCTGTACTTTTTCTCTCTATTCTTATCATTCACACTTTGTGTTTACAAACGAACTACTACAAGTATATTCTTTAAAGTAGAAGGTCATGACGGCTTTGGAAACACTTCAAAAACATCTTTGTCAGCTTAACTAAGCACGCAAACAATATTAAGTCTACGCAACACAAACTGAACAAATGTGACACTTCACTAAGTCAGCTTCACCAAATCATCTCAAATGGCACGATCCTAATGCTACATGATAGGCACATTTAACCAAACATAGTTAACTCATAACTAATCAGGAATATACACACGCATATCCTGAAGATAGGCGCAACTCAAGAAACACGTTAAATATGTCGGCTCTGAACAGACACTCTTCCAGAACTGTAACTGCCAATAAAAGAATTACACAACTTGACTGAAATATCATTTCTAGACCTGTGAGTATGAATATAGTAACCAAGACATGTCTACAACATGTATCTAACCATGCAAGGTTGGATAACATTGTTCTGATAAGTTTATACAGAATGCTGTTGTATATTATATGTTGTCATCAATGAAAAACGTACAATCAATCAACTGCATAGAAACAAATCTCCAACAATAAGTTATCTTCAACGTTGATAGTGTTGGTGTATATGCTATAACTATATTGTTACTTTCCTATTATTGTTTGGTTGGGGCCTTATAAAGAGCCTTACAACAATATATTTTAACTTTTGATGTTAACTTGTTAGTGTACTAATGTATGTGATCAAGCTTTTGATATCTTTATGGATATGATATTAGGAACTTATTGTTAGGCCCAAAAGGAGGCAAGCACAATTGGGGGGGTGAATCCGTTGTACACACTTATCAACTTTATTTTCACTTAAACCACTTATAGAAATGAAAGATAAATAGTAATGCAAGATCCACAATACATAACACAAAACATAAAGATTTGTTCACGAGGTAACCCAGTTAAGGGAAAACCCTGGTGGGAGTTAAACCCACTAGATAATTATGTTTTGTTAGAAGTACTTCCCGGTTAAGATAAAATGAATACAACAAGTGGAATGCACATGCATTCACACACCCACTTCCTAGAGCACACTGCTCACAATACAATGATCTGGCCCTCAATCTGGTTAACTGATCAATTCTAATAACAATTCACAGGGGTGGACAAATTGTCTAATAACCAAACTGACTTATAGCATCTGCAATGCCAATACATTTCCAATGAAGTACACTCTCAGCCTCTATTGTGTAATATAAACATCCTCACATACACACCACACCACACACCCATCACAATCACAGAATGATTACCCATTATATACATATTACAATGAATTTCAACAACAAGGTCGGCTAGGACCTATACACAAAAATGATACAAATATTTTTCTCAAACTACAAGGTGATCCAAATCAAGTCAACCAAGACTTAGATAGGACCCAAAATAATCATCCTCAAACACACAACAATATCACAAAATCTGTGTCAAGCATCGCAACATGTTACTCCACCAAGTTGGCTATGACTTAAATAGAGAAACACCACCACGCTAGCAAATCACCACATGCGATCACCTTTGATCAATGTGATCCAACAATAAGGTCATAATACAATCCACAAATACCAGCAAGAAAAAAGAATAGCATCTCAAATATTCTCAACATCTCAAACTCATAATTCAAACTCATTTATGCACTAAATACCAACAACAAAACTCTGTCTCATCAAAAATATAACTTGCTAAACTTTGAATCATGAACAAAAGCAGTTGAGCAACCAACAATAAATCATAAATATATCATCAACTTCGCAGCACCTGAAACATCAACACTGATCCTCACCAAAGAAATAAATCAGCCTTTGTCACAATAGGAACATTGAAATGTTGTCACTGATAGATCAATCATATCTTCCTCAAACTAATAGCCAAACATCTACGAACCTTTTTAGACCAGCTACATCCACCTTTTAACCATACCTCACGATCACAACCCAAGATATTCAACATAGCACCTGAACAACATAAATCTTCCTCACTATCCATGCTAAACACATTGTATGCAACAACAATAGGTATGTTTACATCAATGACAAAACATTAATGTCAGCACACACATACACCAAACTCTGACATGCTCAACAATCTCCCCCTTTGGCATTGATTGAAAAATATGAAGTGAAAAACGAATCAATGCACAAAGACATAAATATATATCCACCTGATCACTCTGAATATCCAGCTACAACAAAATCTCTAAGCACAATCATCTATGTTTTCATCTTCATTTTTTACACAACCCCCCCCCCCCCCCTTTGACATCAACAAAAAAGGGCCAAAGACATTAAAAAAGAGTTGAACTTGCCTCAAAAGGAAAAATAGGAAAATCTCAGTACCAATCCAGAAGATCCATAAGACTTCTCCCCCTAAGGAGTAGTCCCCAAACTCATTAATCCAGCGAATGATATTATGATATATTTTTGGACTAATGTCATCCTTAGCATCATTATTTCTTATCAGGAGAGGCTATCACCCCAAGCTTCTTCTTTAGATACTAAAATGTGTCATTCGATAAATGATTTGTAAAGATATCAACAATCTGTTCCTTAGTAGACAAAAACTCCATTTTTACTTCCTTTTCACTGACTTTATCCATCAAAACATGATACTTAATAGAAATATTTTTTTTCTTGGAATGATGCACATGATTCTTTGAGATATTTATAACACTAGAGTTATCATAGTAAATAACAATAGGTTCATGAATGTTTTGAAATGTAAATTTCACATCCATCTGATATACTTTAAAGTCTTTGTGTGTAACATAAGAAAGAAATAATCTTATTGTCTCAAGTCTAGCAACATGAAAAAATGTTTCTTCAAATTCTATGCCTTCTTATTGCGAGTAGCCTTTAAAAACTAGTCTTGCCTTATTCCTTACAACCATTCCTTCTTCATTCATTTTATTTCTGAAAACCCATTTAGTCCCTATAACATTCTTATTTTTAGGTCTAGAAACCAATTCCCAAGTGTTATTTTTATTTATTTGTTCCAATTCTTCCTGCATAGCTTTAGTCCAAGATTCATCTCTACATGCCTCATCATTATTTTTTGGTTCAACTTGAGAAATCAAACAAATTTCATCTCTTAATATGGATCTTGTCATCATGCATTTATTTGCATTTCCAATAATTTGATTTTTAGGATGGTTCTTCTTAACATACCTCTGTGGTTTTGGAGTTTTGGTAGAATGATTTGAATCATTCAGATATACCTCAATCTCATGATCAACCTCAAAAGATTCTTCTTGATTTGCAGTAACCTCCCTATTCTTTGTAGTCTGGCTACAGTCATATATTCTTTCTTGAATCTGAAACTTGTCACCAATCCTCACATTAGCACTTTTAATCATCTTCCTCAATCTCAGATTAAAACATTTATAATCTTTTCTCTTAGTAGAATAACCAAGGAATATTCCTTCATCACTTCTAGCATCAAACTTTCCTATCTCATCATCTCTTTTCATATAGCATTTACTACCAAATATTATGAAATATTTCACAGTAGGAGCATGAATAAAGCATATTTCATAATGAGTCTTATTAGTACCTTCTTTGATCTAAATTTTGTTCAAAGTGTAAATGACAATACCAACAACTTCTCTTTAATGAGCATGCAACACATTTCCATCAAGAAACATAGTTCTGGAAGCATCTAATATAGTTATGTTTCCTTGCTCTGCAATCCCATTCTATTGTGGTGTCCTAGGAGCAAATGTTTATCTGTATATTTTATGCTCTTCGCAGTAGGTATTGAACAAATCTAAAGTAAATTATCCACCTCTATTTGATCTTAAACATTTTATCTTCAAACCTGATTCATTCTCAACTTTTTCTTTGAATATCTTGAATTTATCAAAAGCCTCAAAATTATCTCTAAGATATGTAACCCACATCATCCTAGAAAAGTCATCAACAAAAATTATGAAATAACTTTCACCATAGTAAAGATATTTTTCTTGTAGGACCACACAAATTTGTATGTGCTAGATCGAACTTCCCTTTTGCTGAGTAAGATTCACATTTAAAACTACTTCTATTTGTTTCCCCATCACACATTCTCTACACATGGTATTAGTTGGTTTCACAATCTTCATTAGATCTCTAAAAATACTAGTCATACTTGTTTTTACAATATTATCAAAAATTACATGATAAAAACTTATATGTCATAACCAACTGTCATCAACATTTACAGCAAAACAAGAAACTTATGTAGTGTTCAACTAAAAAATATTACCTCTTGACTTAGTACCAGATACTATAAAATATCTTGTCTTATACCAATTCTTAGCAATAATATTCCAATTGTTATGATTAATTAATAATGAGAGGGGGGTGAACCAGTATTACAACACTTTAAAATTAAACTTATCAATTTCCAGCTTAACCAAATAATTACTGAAATATAAAGAACATAAATACAAAATGTAGAGGAAATGTTACATGGTCAAAGGACAAACAAATAATTATACAGATAACTGAATTAATAAATGAATTAGGTAATAAATTCAACAATGTCATGTGGGGTTATTTCAAATATTTCCAATAATAGTCCAATTGTTAGGATTAAGTAATACTGAGAGTGGGTGAATCAGTATTACAACACTTTAAAATTAAACTTAGCAATTTCCAACTTAACCAAATAATCATTGAAATGAAAAGAACATAAATACAAAATGTAGAGGAAATGTTACATGGTCAAAGGAAAAACCAATAATTATATAGATAAGTGAATTCATAAACTAATTAGGTAATAACTTCAACAATGCCATGTGGGGTTATTTCAAATATTTCCAGTCTAGAATGCATAAATGAGAAAGGATTCCGGTTAGCATTATAGAGAAGTACAAGAATGATATTTTTTTTCTAGTAGACACCAATTCATGTATTGTACAAGATATGGAACCTAGGACATATTGGATTCCTCCTATGGGTTATGAAGTTGAGGGTAATTTAGTAACTTTGCATGTTGACGAGTTGTTGTCAAAACCTTTTGACAAGCATGCACAAAGATTTGGAACTCATGATGAAGCAGTTTCCAAAATTCAAAAGGAATTGAAGAAATCGGTCATTTAAAGGAAAAAAGGGATAATGGTATCTAACCTAGAGAATAATTTTGGAAGTAGTGATGCGGGAACATCTTGTACTGGTGCAACCAAAATTGAAGCTAAGAGAAAATAGAGAAAACTAACTGCTAGTGAAGTTATGTCTCAATGGGAAACATCAAGGAAGAAAATTCAAAGCATTTCTACTCCAAAGAAAACTTACAAGAGGAAGAGAAAATCCACAGAGGTAAAGGATTTTCAGAAGGAATCTAATGAAGAAAGGACGGAATTAGACAAGAATGCCTCTGAAATAAAGATGAGTGGTGAAACAAAGAAGGCCCCTTCCATTGATGATATTGTAAAAGGTATTGTGGACAATGGTAGACTTGATACTATTGGAAGAAGATATACTTTGGGGAGTGATGAAGACAAGAAGAAGATAGAAGATGCAATTCTATATCATTTTCACAAATTTTGCAGAACACCTTTAGAGATCCATTCTTGCATCCCTAATGAGTTATATCAGTTGATTGATTCTAGATGAAGCACTGCATTACAGTTGGATAGAAATATTATGGAGAGAGCACTAATCCAAGTGCAACCTAAGTTGTGTGCTGAAGATGCTAAGATAATGATTACTGCTCACGAGCATAAATTCAAAATTAAGATCATAACAACTAGACTTCTAATTGATGACACATAGGGTGTACATAATGAAACTATTGAGACATGGAAGAGGCCACTAAAGATAAAGGAGGTAGTAGAAAAAGAGGAACAAGTTCAAGCAAAATCAAATGAACCAATGCAGGGAGATGATACCATTTTTGCAGATTAGTTAATTGGGAATGCTTTTCTTGATGTTCCTAACTTGGCGAAGAACATTGGAACACAAAATACCAGTCTATCAAAAACAAGTGGTGATAATATTGAAATTGTAGATAGAATAGGCAAAGAGGATTCATCCTCACCATTGCATATGGAACTTATAGAGGAAATGATTTCTGAGAAGGAAGAGGAGAAAGTTGTAGAGAGTAAGTAGGAGGAAAATTGAAAAAATATTGAAGAAGATCTTGAGACTAAAAGGAAATTAAGTCCTAGAGAAACACATGCAAGGAAGAGATAGAAACCAGTGACTATTACAGAAGAGGAAGAAGAGGAATTTGATGAAGAGTACTTACCATCCATGTCGGTCGATATATCCAAATTGAAATCTAAGGAATTGATGAAATTTTTAGAACAATTAAGGACAAAGGCTATAATAGACAAGGTGAGATCAAAGAAGAAGAAGAAAAAAATATTAAGGCAGGCTAGAGACATTCTAGATGAGTTAGTGCTTGAGGTTGAATATGATGAAGCTAATACTCCCTTTGATCAGATCGATACTATTATAAAGGAAATTATACATCAAAGTCCAAATTTGCAGTTAGCTGCATTGAAGCTTGTAGAGGAGAACATAGAGAAGAAGATGATAGGTAAGCTGATGGAGAATATTAACACAGATAGGATCAAATTTCTAGATTTGATAAAGGGAGTTAAGAATGCATTGACTAAGGAAGGTCAATTGTTTACTAAAGTGTCTAGGTATCTTGATTTTGTTCAAGATTTGGAACAAAGAAGAGCTGAAGGGAAAATGGAGTTGGGTAACTTAAGAAGTTAGCTTGATCGATTGACAAGTTCAATCACTAATTAAAGTAGTTAGGTCAAGAAAATTTCACACAAGGTTAAGCAGATTCAGAGTGAGAAAGAGAAGAGAATGATCACTCTACTGGAACTTCAGTCAACCTTATCTCCTATAGTAGATGTAATGCAACTGAATGTGAAGAAGGTAGAAGGCATACTTGCCTTACTTGACATGAGAACTCTAGATAGAATGGAAGAGATTGCTTCTAGTTTTATTGATAAAATTATTTCTATGAGTCACTTGCAAAAGGTATGGGAAAAATCCTTGAATTCAGAAAAGATTAACTTCAAGGTGATCTTTGACAATATGTAAGTAAGATTTTGTATACATATATTTTTATTTTTGTACCTTTGTCATTGTTGTCAAAGGGGGAGTACATGTGTGATTAGTATATGTATGGGAGAGTATTATGCATGTATGGAGAGCATATGTATAAGGAGTCATAAGTTAATATTATGATTGCATGATAGGGAGTTAGCATGTGTTTTCCATAAATGCCAAAGGGAGAGATTTTTGGTATTGTGTTGGGAGATTATTGGATATTGAGGTACATTCATAAGGAGTCACTTATTTGGTTTTCATTTATGAAAACTAAGTTAGTACAGGGAAACTAAGTGATTAAAGTCATGATTTACTACAGGTGAAGTGAAGATATGATTGGTAAGAAGGTAATACTAAAAATTGGTTTAAGTCTAGAAGATCGGTAGACAGTGAGAACATCACTTTGGTGGCGATCATGGTAGAAGTGGAAATATGAGGAGAAGTCACAGATACAACTACAACCAGTTTAGATTTCAATGTGGTTCCAACCATAACTCATTTGGTTGAGCGATGATCAATTTTTTAGTGTCACAGACATTAAGACAGGTAGAACAGTTATGTTCTTGAGTACCAGTCATTAGATCAAAGATCAGTGAGCAGTAAAGTATGTGCGATCATTGCTAATGATACAATGACATGGAATAAAGGTTATACATTCAACATTTTGATA
Source organism: Thuja plicata (assembly GCA_018584345.1). NCBI lineage: Eukaryota > Viridiplantae > Streptophyta > Pinopsida > Cupressales > Cupressaceae > Thuja > Thuja plicata. The sequence goes on from MU228481.1 coordinate 1,146,183, forward strand.
TTTATGATATCAATGCAAACATTTAAGTCGGATTTGAGGTGTTGCATTGGAGAAGTCAAAAATTGTTTGACTACTTTGGAGATATAACTTGTAGATCTTATCTTGACCTAATGCAGTCAAGATAAATTGTATTATTCATCAATATTATCAATTTGAAACATGGTGATTTTTTAGGAAAGTAATTTCAAGATCATTTTTATGTCAGTGGAAGTTGTTTATATATAGGAACTTCTCATATTGAAAAGTTGGTGTTGAGAAAGTTCTAAGAGTTGTTTTGGGTAATTAGGGTTTTGTGCTTTCAATTTGAGGTTGCGATCAGAAAGCTGATATATAGAGAAGAGAGAAGTTATAGAGTATAGAGAACTTATTGGATCTGACAAGAAATTAGTGCTACAAGAAAATTCCCTTGTTGTTCCCTAATAGTTGCAGCAAGAAAATTCCCTAATAGTTGCAACGAGAAATTTCCCTTAACCTGGTGAACTCTAACAAGTTCTTTTTGTAAATCCTTTAACATGGTAACTTCTTTATTGAGGTTTTAAATCCTCTAGTGAGGTAGATCATAACTGATCCAATCATACTCCTCACATTGTACTAGTCACTCCTAACAAGGTGAACCATCAGAAAGGGTATTTGTATCTCCTAATAGGGCAAACTCATTTACCACAATATTGGGCGTGTGGGTCTTATCCCCACTGTGGTTTTTTCCCTCTTACAAGGTTTTCCACGTAAAAATATTCGTGTCATGTGTGATGATATTTTGGATGCTTGATATTACTTTCTTTTATGTATTTGCATCAGTTTTATTCTTTATAGTTTGGAAATTATTTCAACACTTAAGTAGATCAGTGGCTGAATTAGTTTACTATCTCTTTGGACTGATTCATCCCCCCTTTCAGTAACTATTATTTCAAAAAATATATGACCAAATATATAACTAAATTAATGACTAAATAAATCACTACCATGACTAAATAAATAACTAAATCGATGATTAAATTAATGACTAAAACAATGACCAAATCAATGACTAAATTAATGACTAAATCGATGATAAAAATTAGTGGCTAAATAAAGGGCTAAAATCATTTAGTCATGTTATAAATGACTTCAAATTAACTACTAATAGTCTTGTGACTAAATTTATTCATTTATATACAATTTTTAGTAGTTTTTTTAGTCACATATTGTTGTTTTGGGACTACTATTTGGAATAAAATTTTGAGGTCTGGTTTGTGGAAACAGTTGTGACCAATTAAAACAAACCTAATTAGGCTTATATGTGCAAGTTACCAGTCAATTGATGAGGCCTTTGATCCAAATTAACCCTAAATAAGTTTAATATATGTTGTAAAATACAAAAATTATGTTCCAAATGTTTTTTTTAGCCCAAGAGGCCTTCACAAGAAATTATACCCAAAAAACTAAATTTGTTGTATTAATTGGGCCTAGGATTAGAATTACTAGTCATTATTTGACCCACATGTTCTGAAAGAACCTTTTCTTATTTCCCGATATGTTATGTAACACCTTAAAGAATATTCTAATATAATTTTAGATTTTTATTTTGAGGTATACATGAGAACTTATGTCCAAATAAGTCATTGTGAAGGGCTATAAGGAATTAGGACAACTTATGAAGAAAAGTCACATTGTTGATGTTTCCAAGTTGCTAATAGGAGGTTTTGTGTTTTCATATGGCATTGTCATCTATTATGGAGGGTCCACCAAGTGTCAAATAAATCATTGAGTTATTGGTTTCTCCTATTGAGTTATTGCCAAGTGTGCTCCAAGTACGCTAAGAACATGAAAAATGAGAATACTACCTTGAGTGATTGAGAAGTTGTAGTTTTTTCCTCCTACCTCTGTATCAATAGGTGCTTAGAATTTAGGATGGTACAATATCATTCTCAGTGAAGGAAAAATACTGAGTGACATCAAGATGACCTATCATGGCCTAGAACTGAATAACATTTATGTTCGCGAGAACTATGGACTCTTGTAAATTTTTATCTAGGACAACTCTATGCATAGGTGATATGCTAAGAAATTCAAGAATAGATAAATTCATTGGTGTCTTGTAAGTGTTCAAGGAGGCTATACTAACTAGTAGGTTGTGGCTTTGGAGAAGGTCCTTGCAAAGTGATTTTAGCTCATCAGGTTGTTATTGGACAATAAGGATCTTGTGCTTACATGGTTATGTTAGACACTTTATTTTTAGGCACTTGGATACAATCTATCATGTATTTATGAGGGCTTATGGTATATTTAACATTTATTTTATGGTTAGAATTTGAACTAGAGGATTTTCCCTTCCTATAATAAGGTAAAGGATTCTTAAAAATAGTTTGATCTGTATTGGAGGATTTTGCATGAGGTTCCATGTCAATTAAGCCCCTATCAATTAAGTCTTCATAGTGTGTTTTAATTGGAAACACATGATAGTTTTGTGTCCTCTTGTATGATGATACTCATAATAGTCATTTTCATTCCACCTTGAAGGTTTTATTTGAGCTTCATTCTTTATTTCAGGAAAGAAAATCAAATTTGATTGAAGCAATTCTTGCATTAAAAAATCTATCGTTTGTAACATTTTTATTTCACAACCAAAGCGTTTTCTTATCATTCAAACTTCTTGTGTTGTTATTATTATCTTTGTACAATTTACTAAGCCACTTTTGAATAAGAACCCTCTCAAAATTCTTCCCCTTTTTTATGAGTTTCACAACGGTGTTGGGACTTTTAATCTTAAACTAATACATTGATTCTATCATGCGATTATCAATGAATACATTTATTTTTTGTTCCTCATGGATGTCAAACTGGCATTGACTAACAAGGTTACACCATTGTTGCAAAAATATTATGAATATTTCACCTTTCTTTTTTTTGGTATTGCATATATCTTCCATAGTAATCTCATTGATAATGTTGAAAGTGAAATGAAGGATTAACTTATCAACTAGTTTTATCCATGATCTTAAATTTCTAGGTGACTAAGCATATCAATCCATTTTTTGTCTCAAGATACTTTTATGGAATAGGCACATAAGGTATGTGTCATTGTAATACACCTCTATGCATTATGCATAAAACTCCCTAATGTGATCTTTAGGGTCTCCCTTTCCCTTGTATTTTTCAAATTTTTGTACCTCAAACTTCAATGACAATGAGGGCATATACAAACTCTTGGTAAATGGATTAGAGCATAAATATTGTTGTGTGTGATACTTTTTGGTTCCTTTATTTTTAAACGCATCTACTTGTTGATTGAATCTCCCTCTTTTTTGTGTTATTTATTCAAGGGTAATGGCTTTGTCAATTCATCATTTATATTTGGGTTGCATCTTTGTTGATATATTATATCTCTAAATGGGTTCTGGTCATGATGGTCAGAGACTAAAATCCTAGGTGTACTTGAAAGTGATTATATTTGACATTGATCCCCATTTTGTACCAATGTAGTATTTTAATATTTCTTTAGGTGTTGGAATTGTCGGTATTGCATCACATGGTGGACCTGTTGCATGCCTAGTTGAGCCTCATGTTGTTGTTGTTGTTGTTGTTGTTGTTAGTATGGTTGAAATTGTTCCATCACTCGACCATATTGTTGATAATACACCATCGCTTGTTTTTGTGCACTTGTTTGTATATTTTTTTTGGAATTATGGCCCATATTGGTCATATTGCATTGTTGGTTGAGCTTGTTCTTGGTGTGGAACACTTTTTTCTTATGTCTATTAAGGTTTTTGGACATAAGGATGTTGTTGTCTCACATGACGTGCTTGTCCAACATACTTAAAAGTGGGTGGTTATCACACTTGGTATTTATTTACTTGAGGAATGCATAATAAACTGAATTGGTATACTATTGTTCATGTTAAAATTGTTGGTTTGGTTATCACATTTTGATCTATCAGAGGTGTGGGTAATATCATTTTGTAAAAAGGATTAGTGAATTACTCAAATGTAGGAGAATTTTCCAGATACACATCCTTGCATGCTCATTTCAAAACAACTTTGGTGCTTTTTTTATCTTTATTGGGTTGTTTTTTTTTCTCTAGAATTCACATTTGTTCTGGTGTAGGTTTGGTTTGGTCATGTAAGAACAATTGTAATCTAGATTCATCCAACAAGAAATTATATTGGTAACTTGAATCAAGTTTATCATTAAGGAGTTTGTAATATATTATAGGATCCCTAAATATCAATTCTCCCAAATCTTTTCTAACCCTAGGATCCTTTGTTCCTTATTGAATTCTTCTTTGGAAACCTCAGTCAAGGAGAGATGAATTTCATGTGAAGAATTTAAATTTGATGATGAGTTTGATAGTATGTCTTGGTGTGCCTCTTGTTGATAGAATGAGGGTGAATTGGCTTGCACATAACCAAAACCTAGATTAATTCAAAATGTGATGATGATCCCTGTTGTACATAACTTTGATATAAATGAATAAATTCAAATGGGGGTTGCATGTTTGGTAAGAAGATTGGCTAAAATTTTGGTTCTGGTTGTGTGTTTGCATGTGGACCCATATTTGGGTTGAAACATGGCTGCATAGTGTGGCCTTTTTGTTGTGTTGGAATGGACTTGATTGTCTCGGGTTAAAAATAAATAGTGTCATCCATTGAACTATACACAGGTTGACATGACAATTCATGTTGTCTCCTAGAAGTTTGTGATCTTGTTTCAACAACCAAGTTTTTGGACTTTGATGGAATAAAATGCACCTAAGGAAGTGACAAGTACAACTCTAAAAAGATGAAGGGAAAATGTGACCTAAAGGCACTAAAATTCAACTTGCATTTTGGATATTTTGACAATGGAATTTAAGAATGACAAAATACAATCTATGTTTTGGGATGCAAGTCTAAAGATCTAAATGAAAAGAAGCTAAGACCTTAACATGAGAAAAATAAATAAATGAAGGTTTTGAGTTGGATGATTACATAAAAGGTCCAAGGATCTAAGTGTAACCTAAGGACACAAGCTAAGGCAAAATGAAATGGATTAACAAGAGGAAATGTGACTTAAGTTCAAGACAATGAAGTAATAATAAAAAAATAAGAGACTTAAGACCTAAGGAAGAATGAGGACTATGAAAATATTTAAACCAAGGAGACACCTATATTGTGACATGTGAAGTTGAAACAAGATTCCAAAGTCTTTGATTTCTCATACTTTTAATTTTATTTTATTTTGAGAAAGTTTTTAAATTGGTTTGAAGTGACAAGTGTGTTTGGAAAAATGTTTAAGATTTTGGGAAAGTTGTATTTTGATTGAAAATTTTGTTTTCAACACTCACATAAGACACATAAGAAAAAAATGACCATTTTATCTGCAACAAAAATTGGAGAAAGATCCAAAGAGGCCTAGATTAGAACATGTCTAATTGATTGGTTTCAAAAATTGAAAACACTTGCTAACATTTACAACCTAGTTTGGAAATGGATAATACATTTTTGAGGCCCCCATAACAAAATATGAACGACACTATGAATAGATAGAGATTAGGTGACACTCACTCCCCCAACATCACATCAATGTACACCTTTTCTCTTATCTTGAAGCCCTGACGATTTTTTAGCCAAGGAATTTCCTATCTCACAATGAAGGTTATACAAGGGGTATCTATGAGGTACAATCTCTATTCCCCGAATCAACAAGTATGAGTATTGTGCTACCAAAATAGTTTATTCTTATCTACTTGGGTGAACTTCAAGAACTTGATCTCCATCCAAGAAATAGATTTTGGCCCTTAAAAATGGTTTAATATACCTCACATGAATGTGGGTACTAGGGATACTGAAGGAATGACTCAAAACCATTTAGATAAAGGCTTTTCACCTTAGAAAACCTATATAGAGGATTGAAAGAAACCACTTCTTAGGGTCATTTCCTTGGGGTGAGTACCTATTTTCCCACCAATGCATGCCCTTATTCTAAGGAAAAAATAGAAAATTTTGGGTGTCATTGTCACTTTTCTCTTACACCCAAGATCCCAAAGGAAAGAGGAGAGGATACAAGTGCAATAGTGGGTCCACCCTACTATGTGCAAGTGCACCAAATAGTTCAAACAGATAGAGCTCATTTACCAATTATAAATGAAGTGTTATCTAACATAGGGAAACAAAACACACAATGTTTCAAATCACAAATCTTTCTCCAACATCCTACATGTTAGGGATTTTTCTTGTATGAATCACAGTGCTTGAAATAACTACTTGAACACCATGCTTCCTAATACTGATTCAGGGACAAGAAAAGCCTAATTGCTAAGGACTGGATAAGGTCCTTCTT
>MU228482.1:0-17231 GCA_018584345.1 Thuja plicata
TTTTCCAAGATATAACACTTGAACCAATAAATAAACAATACCCAAAAGTAGATTTCCCATCATTGGGGTCTCCACCTAAATCTGAATCAGTAAATCCTTTTAATGTAAAATCAGAATTTGCATCATAAAATAATCCTACATCAAGAGTACCTTTAATATATCTTAATATTCGTTTAGCAATTTTGAAGTGTGTTTGTTGAGGTTTGGACATAAATCTTGAAACTAAACCAACACTAAAAGATAGATCAGGTATAGTGAGCGTTAGATAATTTAAACTTCTAACAAGTTGTCTATAAGGAGTAGCATCTATAAATAGAGATTCAATATCTATAATTAACTTAGTTCCTAATTCACATGGAATTGAAACATGATTAGCATCATTGAAATGAAATCTATCAAGAAGATCTTTAGCATATTTACTTTGAGAAATAAAAATACCCCTAGGGGTTTTCCAAATTTGCATTCCTAAGAAATAATGTAGAAGTCCTAAATCAATCATTTAAAATTTTTGGTTAAGTTGAGACTTAATATCGAAAATTAAATGGTTAGAACTTTAAGTAAGAATCAAATCATAAACATAAAGAATGATAATAATAATGCCATGTTCACTATGCTTGATATACAAGTTAGGAATATTTTTACTTCTATAAAAACCTTGAGAAATAAAGAAAGCATTGATTTTAGAATACCATTCTCTAAGAAATTGTTTTAAACCATAAATAGATTTTTTAAGTTTACATATAAGATGTTCATTACCTTCTTTAATAAAACTAGGAGGTTGAGACATATAGATTTCTTCATGAAAATTTACATTTAAAAAAGCACTTTTAACATTCATTTGGTGAATAGGCCAATTCATTTTAGCAGCTAAAGCAAGAACAACTTTAATAGTAGGCATTTTTGCAACAGGAGCAAAGGTCTCATTGTAATCTATTCCTACAATTTTAGAGAAACCTCTTGCTACTAGTCTATCTTTAAAATTACTAATTTCATTATTAGCATTCAACTTAGTTTTATATAACTATTTACATGAAACTAGATTTTTTCCATGAGGTAAAGTAACTAAATCCCAAGTATTATTAGAAATTAAACTATCATATTCTTCTTGCATAGAATTTTGCAAATGAGGTTGATTTTTAGCTTGAGAGAAGGTTTGAGGATCTTTAGAATGCATGAGAGAAGACATCAAATCATAATTGCAATAATTAAGTCTCCTAGGTCTGATACCACCCATTCTAGTAATATAATCATCACCTTCATTAAGTAAATATTTAAACCATTTAGGATTTATCTTAGAAGTAATGGAAATATCACTATGAGGATTAAATTCATCGTTTTCATCATCACTATGAGGAGTAAATTCATCAGTATCATCATGAACAACATTATCACCATCATGAGCAAACTTATCACTAAGAGGAGTAGAAATATTCTTACCATCATCATCATCTTTTTTAATACTAGTAGGAATAGAAATAGGTGCATTACTAGTAGGGTTTAGAATAGGAGGTTGGTCCTCCAAGAGATCAATAATACCCCTTTAAATTCATCATCTTTGACCTTGGAACAATCATGAACTTCATTTTCTACAATAACAACGTCTCTTGCAATATGTACCTTGTTAGTAATAGGATCATAAACTCTATAACCTTTAGTAGATTCATCATACCCAACAAAAGTAAATGAAGAAGATTTAGAATCTAATTTATGCCTCTCTTTTTTGGGTGTGTGAACATAAGAAATAGATCCAAAAAATTTCAAATGTTGTAAATTTGGTTTCCTACCAGATCATGCTTCCTCAGGAGTTATATTTTGCAAAGCTTTAGTAGGAGTTCTATTAAGAATATAAGTGGAACAAGCCATTGCTTCAGCCCAAAACTTGTAATGCATATCTTTAGCATGTAACATACATCTAGCCATTTCCACAATGGTTCTATGATTCATTTTCGCCACACCATTTTTTTGTGGTGTATAAGGAATGGTAAGCTGATGTTTTATACCAAAAGATCTCAAGTAAGAACAAAAATCTTTATTAAAATATTCAGTACCATTATATGTTCTAAGAATTTTAAGTTTAGAACTAGATTTCCTTTCCACAAACATATGAAATTCAGAAAATGTGTCAAGAACTTGATCTTTAGTATGCAAAAAATAAATCCAAATTCTTCTAGGAAAATCATCCACAAAGGTAAGAGCATACTTTTAACCTTGTATGGAGATGTTCTCCATTGGACCCAAAAGATCACTATGAATAAAATGTAACTTATGAGATGCCCTCCATGAAGTACCATGAGGAAAGGGCTCCCTTTTCATTTTTCCACTCATGCACCCTGTGCATGTAATTTTAGATGGAACAATATGGGGTAATCCTTCAACCATGTTAGATTTTTGCATCAAAGTAATATAATCAGAATTCAAATGGCCAAGCCTTTCATGCCATACATTGAAATCAATATTAACTTTCAAAGAGTGCCTTGAAGAGGCAAACTCATAAAATTTAAACAAGTTATCATGATCCATCTTAGCATTAGAAACAACATGATAAGTGTTAGGATCAATAATATAGCACATAATTGAGCAACTGAAAGGAGATTAGATTTCAATCCAGGAACATAAAGAAAATTGTGTAACTTTCCATTTGGAACATTAACATCACCAAATCCATGAAATTTGTAACTATGATCATTAGGTAATTGAATAGGAATATTAGTAGTATCAGGTTGCAAAGAATCAAATAATTCTCTATGAGATGTAACATGATGAGAAGCGCCACTATCAATAATCCATTATAATGCATGAGAAGCTTTATAGCAAGCAATAAAAGCACGATGAGATTGATTACCTTGAGATTTGAAGTTATTTTGACTATTGTTATTGATGGGCTTCTTATCAATTTTCTTTTTTAAAAAAACATTAGTTAGGTGACCGTCTTACCACAATAAGTGCAATTTGGTTTTCTATTTTTTTTATTATTATAATTATTGTTATTATTATTGTATGATGGCCTAGAATTAGACCTATTATTATGATTATAATTATTTGAATAACCATTATTATGATGATTATTGTTACAATAGTTATTATTGTTATTGGAATAATTATTATTATTATGATTATTATTAGAAGTATGAGATTTATTACTTTGATTTTGAGTTTTTGAAACAAAAGCATGTTCAAAAGATTTAATAGTACCAAATTGCAATAATTTAGCCCCCTCTTGACGTAATTTTTTTTGAAAAATAGCACAAGTTAAATGAGGAGCTAAGATAGGAATTTCAAGCTGAGAGTGAATATTAGTGATAAATTGTTGAAACTCTTTAGGAACGACAATCTTTAGTTGTAAAGCGATGAAATTTAGTTTATGAGTGACAAAAGAAAGATAAGAAGCGACAGAAGAATAGATGTAAGTGACTCCTTTTGTAGGCGATAAACTTCTACTCAAAAGCGATGAAATTCTCTGCAAAGACGACGAAATTATGTGTAAAGGCAATGATCTTCTCTGCAAAGGCGACAAACTTTTGTATAAAGGCGACGACTTGTTTTTCCTAAACTTGCAAGTGTCAAATCTACAACAAAAATGCTCAAAAACACATGTAATTTGTTAGTGAGGCGTGGGCTCCATAGTGGGTGCCATTTGTGTGTGTGAATTTTTGCAAATTACAAACCTATAATGAAACATTAATACAACCTTTCAATTCAAATCAAATGATAAGGAAAGACTATGAGTGTTCCATCGCTCTCTCATTCCAAGGATTTGAGTGTTTCTCTCAGCTGCAAGTGATTATCCTCAAATGACAACCTAGAATATAAGATAATGAGAATGCAGGCTAGATCTATGATAAAATAAGGCTAAATGTCATGCCAAATGATCAAGAACATGACATTAAAATACAATTCCTCCATTACGTTATCATTCTAAATGCTTCTAATCTAACATTGCTAAAATAACAATGCTCCTAATGATGAAAATGACTATAATGCACTTGCTATGAAAGATTATGGATAATAAATGCACCTAAATGATAATGACTATTGGGATAATAAATGCATTTAATTGCTAATAGTTAATGGATAATAAATGCACCTAAATGATAATGACTAATGGATAATAAATGCATTTAATTGATAATAGTTAATGGATAATAAATGAACCTAAATGATAATGACGAATGGATAATAAATGCACCTAAATGGTTTAACGATTAATGTAATGATTTAATATGCAAATGAAATGTACCTAAATGCAAGTGAAATGCACCTAATGATAATGATAATGATAATGATATGCATATAAATTATTTAACAATTAATGTAATGATTTTAATATGCAAATGAAATGTACCTAAATGCAAGTGAAATGCACCTAATGATAATGATTAATGATTTACTTAAATACATTATGAAATGCAATGACTTAAATGAATCTTAATGGAAATGATATGCATTATTTTTGTTGAAGTCCAATATATTCCACCTAAAGAAGAATTTTGATGATTTGAATTAGAGTATTGATTCAATGTTATAAGTGGATCCAGGCATTAAGATATGAAAAACCTTAAATGACCTAAGTATCCTTTTCCATTAACAGACAAAGAATTAGTCATTTTCATATGAAAATGTCCTCGATGGTTCTTTGATGATCATGTCTTTAGACGGATTTGCATACCTCTATGAATCAATCTTATAAGCATAAAATCAAGAAAATATCATGCTTCATCATTGCTCCTCTTGTCAAAAGACATCCTTGAGTTCCTAAAAAGACATGATGTCAAAAATTAAGAAACACACTTTTGAATCTCTTTGCCTTTGTTATTTGATCCATATTTTTTGAAGAATTCCATCCATTTTGTATATTTTGATCTTGTTTTATGTCGTTTGATTTTATGTTAGAAATTGGATTTGAATGTTTCTCTTTTCCATAGAGCTCACTGACACTATCCAAAGGCAACTTCAATGACGTCAAAAGGAGGTAGTATTCCAAAGTTATGTTCATTCAAAGTTTGATAGGACCAAGCTTTGACTGACCACAACATCTGCATATGGACTCCTTTCAAGCTCGTTCAAGTTGCATTGGATTCGTATTGGTGAGCTCTATGCAATGGAATTAATTTTTTCAAAATTTAAGACAATTAAATTTTAGGTCTTGTGAATCCTCCTAGATCATGTAGCATAAGGAAGACCTAAAAAAATTCACAATCCTAGAATCTAATGAAACCATTGTCATTGCATAGAGCACGCCTATATGATCCTGAGATAACTTCAATCACGTCAAAAGCACGTCGTATGCCAAAGTTATGCTCGATTGAACCTCAACAGGACCAACATTTGACCGGCCACAACATCTGCACATGGACTCCTTTCAAGCTCGTTCAAGTTGCATTAGGTTTGTATTGGCGATCTTTATGCAATGAAATTTGTTTTTTCAAAATTTAACGTTGTCAAATTTTAGATCTTGTGGATCCTCTTGGATCATGTAACATTAGGAAAACCTAAAAAATTCAGTCCCAAAATCTGATGAAACTATTGTCATTGCGTAGAGCTTGATATGATCATGAGGCAGCTTGAATCGCGTCAAAAGGAGGTTGTATGCCAAAGTTATTCTCAGTTAAAGCTCGACATGATCACACTTTGATCGGCCACAACATCTACATATGGACTCCTTTCAAGCACATTCAAGCCGCATTATGTTTGTATTAGCAAGCTCTATGCAATGGAATTGATTTTGTCAAAATTTGAGACTTAAATTTTAGGTCTATGGATCCTCCATGATCAGGTAACATAAGGAAGACCTAAAAATTTCACAATCCCGAATTCTAATTAAACCATTGTCATTGTGTAGAGCTCGTTGATACTATCTTGAGGCAACTCCAATCGCATCAAAACAAGATCATATTTCAAAGTTATGCTCAGTCAAAGTTTGACACGACCAAACTTTGACCGGCCACAACATCTACATATGGACTCCTTTCAAGCTTGTTCATGCACCATTGGGCTCGTATTGGTGAGACCTATGCAATGGAATGATTTATTTGGAATTTGAGACTGTTAAATTTTAGGTCTTGTAGATCCTCCTGGATCATGTAACATAAGGAAGACCTACAAAAATCATAGTCCTAGTATCTGATAAAACCATTGTCATTACGTAGAACTCGTTGACACAATCTTGAGGCAACTTCAATCGCATCAAAAGGAGGTCATATGCCAAAGTTATGCTCGGTGAGAGGTCGACACGACTAAACTTTGATCGGCCACAACATCTACATTGGACTCATTTCAACCTCGTTCAAGCTACATTGAGTTTGTATTGGCGAGCTCTACGCAATGGAATTCATTTTGTCAGAATTTGAGACTTTAAAATTTTAGGTCTTGTGGATCCTCATGTATCATGTAACATAAGGAAGACCTAAAAAATTCAGTCCCAGAATGTGGTGAAACCACTATAATTGCATAGAGTTCGCTGATACAATCCTAAGTCAACATCAATCGCATCAAAAGGTCATATGCCAAAGTTATGCTCGGTCAAACTTCAACAAGACCAATCTTTGATTGGCCACATCTTCTTATGAACTCCTTTCAAGCTTGTTCAAGCTACATTGGGTTCATAATGGTGAGCTCTATGCAATGGAATTGATTTTTTTAGAATTTGGGACTATGAACTTTTAGGTCTTGTGGATTCTCCTTGATCACGTAACATAAGGAAGACCTAAAAAAATCATTGTCCTAGAATCTGATGAAACCATTGTCACTGCATAGACCTTGCCGATATGAACCTAAGGCAACCTTAATCGTGTAAAAAGGAGGTCGTATGCCAAAGTTATGTTTGGTCAAAATTCACCAAGGCTAAACTTTTACCGGCCACAACATCTACATATGGACTCCTTCCAAGATTGTTCAAGATACATTGGGTTCGTATTGGCGAGCTCTATGCGATGGAATTAATTTTGTTGGAATTTGAGACTGAAATTTTATGTCTTGTGTATCCTCGTAGATTAACATAAGGTAGACATAAAAAATTTGCAGTCCCAGAATCTAATTAAACCATTGTCATTGTGTAAAGCTCCCTGATACGATACTGAGGCAACTTCAATTGCGTCAAAAGCAGCTCATATGCCAAAATTATGCTCGGTAGAAATTTGACAGGACCTAACTTCGACTAGACACAACTAAAAAGCCAAGAAATGAAATTGATTCATTATGAATTTGATGAATTTGTCTTTGATATTGGATGTCTGTGAAATTGAGCAAGGGTTTCAGCTTTTAGATTTGGAGAATGGTATTTCTTCATGGTTTTGGCACTCTAAAATGGTGAAAGACCCATTGAAGTCTGCGTTCAATGATGGCTACACATAGGAGCCATAATTGTGCTTAATCCTCATAGTTTAGGGTGTTGATTGAATCAAATAAAAGAATAATTGCAAAGAATTTTGTCAAGGGCGGCCAATAGTAAGAGATCATAGCTTTTGAGACAAGTTTGGTTGCATATTCAAGGCAGTCGTACTTTATTTCAGTCCCACGTGAGACCCCTGCGCGTTTGGCCTCTTGGACAAGTCCATCAACATTTGGTGCCTCATACTATTCAGACTTGGGCGTCTAGCTATTTATGGGCATTGTATTGTGATTTTGAAGGGGTTCTGACAAATTACCATGAGCTGCGTTTGGACTCCAAGTTCTTCTTTAAGCTGCAATTCCATTTTAGTATTAATAATTGCAATTGTATACATTGTAATTATCTATCAATAAAATAAAATAATGTGTGCCTGGGAATCGCTAATACTTTTAGATTCATTCCATATATTGTTCTTTATCTTATAAAATAAAATAAAAAACATATATTCTCAAAATATAAAAAATAAAGTACAAACTCTGCAAAAACAAATAAAAATCACAGATAAATACAGGTTGGATAGAGGTTGAACCAACAGGGTTCATCACACTCCACAATAAAATTCAAAGGGAACGAGTCTCTTTGGGTACATAGAATCTAAGTTAAAAATCTATGAAAGGCCAATCTATTAACCAACAAATATCATTTTACATCTTCACCTCTGCAGTGAGAAGTCATCCTACAAAGCACACTTCAGTCTTCTATTCTCAATAACAATTTCCAATTGTTCTTAATAGTCTCATAGTTAATAGGCAATCTCATCTCATGGATCTACGGCATTGGTCCTTAGAAGAAAACATCTTGTTAATATTCCTAGCAATAGCAATTACCATCCTAGCATTCAGAATTTTTCATCAAATCAGTGTTACGCAAACATATTGTTCATTTTGATGACTACAGTTTGTCCATAATGTTTAACAATAATCTTCGCCTCAATGGGTGATGATCAAACAATGAACTAGGTTCCACCTAGATGCAAATGGAATCTTTTTTACTATCAAAATAGAATTTGTCCTCTTTGAGCATAAAATCTATCATGCCTACAGTAGATTTTGTCATTATCGCCTTGATTGTTAAACCAAGTGTACCATATGCTTTACTGTCTTATATCTTACAGTCAAGAGGATCAAACAATTTGAACATTTTCTTAATCCTATGCCAATAGAATTTGTTCATTGCATTTCTAGTCCCATGGAGAATCCCCAACCTTATCGTCCTTCTGTTCCACAACATTAAAGTCGCCCTGAAAATCTAGTAGATTCTGGGCAGATCAGATGCAAGCTATTTCCGAACTTTGATTCTCTCCCTGTAGTCTTTAGGAGCATCAATGGAACATAGTCCAAAATTTGAAATTCTTTTTTTCAAAAACTATTCATACACATCTGTTACAAGTGGAACATTTGACAGCTGGTAATAAATCTGCCCAAATTCTGACTCGCAAGGATGACAGTACCACATTTTCCTTTGGGATGACTGGTGAGAAATACATTGGAATTCCCCAAACAATCTTAAAGTATTATCTAGATGGAACCCAACAGTCTTAACATCCTGTTCATTAGGAAATCCTAATATTTCTTATTATCGCATAGAGCCATTAGAACAAATTTCCTATCAAGGGATTCTAGTCCCGTATTGTTCTAACTTAAACAATTTAAAATCATTTAGATGGGAGGTTGGTAGCCTTCTGATTTTTATAAAGTCTATCAAAGCATGTGGGATGCTCTCCCCCTTTCCTTTCTTCCCAAGTTTCTGATAGTTGTCATTTTTGCTAACCTGTTATCTCCAATTTTTCTCTTCTTTAGGATTTAATCTTTCCTTATTGGTCTGCTCAACAATTTCTTCTTGAGAAAAAGGGTTGAAACGTTTCATGTTTTTGTTAACTTAGTCAAATCATAGTCAAAAGGAAGACCTGCAGAATCTAATGAATTTACAGCCTCGGGGGGTCTGACTGTCTGTCATCTTACACTTTTTCCTTGCTTTAATTTTCACTTATAATTATCCACAGCAATTCTTGAGCATTTTTTCTGTGAGGAATCATCTCAAGTACTTTCAGGGACTTGAGCTATCAACTTCATTTGCAGCATTACTCTGCTCAGGACATCTTTATCACTTATAAAATTATCATTCGTATCCATTTGGCCTTTGATTTCCATTATCCCCTACAGGACGAGTCTCAACATTCTCACTTTCTTCCTCTGTATATTTATTAACGTTATTGCCCCTAAGATGAGGACCATCTTTTGTGGAGTCGGGAACTCGTATTCTCAAAGGCTGCCCCCGAGGGTTTAGGGTTCTTTTAAAATTTATTGAATCTAGGACAATCCTTTTTTTTGGTGCCGTCAATTTTACAAAGAGCATGAATTTAAGCCCCCAAAAGCTTCAAATTCGCAACGTAAGGTTTTCCTTCCAGCAAAAATTCAATTATTTCAAGAATTTCAACCCCCGTGTAAAAAGATGCAAACATTCTGGCATTCATGTGGCAGACCATATATTCAATTTGCAATTTTCTACACATTGATTTCGAAAGCTGAGCTAAAAATGTCCACATTTGTAGAAGCATATTTTTAATATTCAACCATTTAGAAACAGACCAAAAACTAATTAATTTCCTCCTCAGTGGTCTCTAGAGACCAAGCCACAACTTTTAACAATGCTTTACCTATATTCCAAAAAGCCTTTCTCCAGAACTGGAGACCAAGCCACAGCTTTGAACAGTGATTTACCTATATTCCAAGCCTTTCTCCAGAACCCCTTTTTCTTGCATGTTAGAGTTCTTTACAAAGACAACAGGAAGACCTTTTTGTATCATTACACCAGTGTAACATGGGTCCTAGGGGACCGGGCGACGAGTTTCCGAGACAGGAAAAGGGCTTCAATTTGGGGACGCCAGTGAGATGGCGGGGTAGGGGGTGCGGGGGGTAGTGGCAGTGCTAGTGCTGTATATACTATATACTATACATATAGTACTTGAAGTGCAAGTTATGAAAAGATGTATAATAGTACAAGTGAAATAACAAAATTGCAAATGCCAAATACAGTATTTGAAATACTAAATACAGACTACAGTGTACTTGAACCTGAAGTTTTTATACATTGAATATTGAATTACTAATTACTATTAGAAATTAGAATACTAAATAAAATTGTCAAATCAGCAAATGGAAAATTTATATTATATTAAAAATATGACAGTAGCACCACATGAATAAAACATATAAACCTCAGTTCTGATTTTTATTTAGGGTAGTCAACATAACTAGCAATAATGTATGCAATAGCAGCTACAAACCCTCATAAACTGCCCATATTATGCTTGCAAATGATCTGAAAACGTCCTTCAATCAGCCAAATCTGGCTGTCCCCGCGTTCCAATGGAGGTTGAGTGGCGGTGGGGGGACACCAAGTCCCCGTCCCCAAGTCTCTAGGATGTCCCTGTACCAGAAACTTGGGTTTGGGGGATCCACGTCCCCGTGTTACACTGCATTCCACAGAAAGAAATATGCATGCACAATTTCTTTCCCCATACATTATTCAACCATTTATTTAGAGTAAAAGGTTATTTGCATCCATACAAGCAAGCAGGACAACATTATTTTTAGGCCTATTTTCTTCACTTTTGATCGCATTTAACATTTCCTCATTGGGGATCACACAAAGTACTCCGGACAGAAGAGGACCTTTACCTCTTCCTTCTGCTCCTGATCCTACTGTCTCCTTCAAATCCCACACTGAACTCTGCATCTTCAGGTAGTTCCTTTGGTTCTTCACCACACACAGCTTCTTTAAACGTATTTGGTCCTTAATTCTACCTCTTGGACTCCCCACAATCAAAAAACAAGCCACTAACCATAACCACCCAGACAGATGCACTTAATATATATGTGCAAGCATAAGACCGAAACTCAAAAAGGACAGCCCGTAACAACTATAAATATCAGTTTAAAACGATCAAAACAAAAGAGGAACCAAGCACCACAAATCAAAACATAAATCTACGACATACGACCTCAGCAAAATACCAAACAAGCAAAAGAAGAATGATTTTGCCATCCATGGCAACAAAGATAAACAAATTAGAGGATGAGGGGAAGCACATAGCAGGCCTTTCATGAGCAACCTCAAACCCCGTTCAGATAGACTATGCTTTATGAAGGATCTAGAAACCCTTTATTTTAGGGTTACTCTAGTAAGGACATTAGCAATCATCTAACACAAAAAAGAGTTCGATTTCAGAATACATTCTCTTTTAACAGAATGTTTCTTTGCACTCTTGGTTAAACTCCTATGCTAAATTGTATTGTGGGCTACTTAATTGCGGGGCAGGCGTTAAGCATGGCGAATATTGATGGTAGAGAAACTTTTGTTCGAGCTGTTCAAACCATCCAGATATCCAAGATCAGAAAACCCAGTTTTCATGGGGTGTGGGAAAGGATTAGGAGCTGGGAGTTATATGTCAACTTTGTTATGAGAATTTGGGCACCTGAAATCCATGCAACCTTTCCCTGGGGTGAAGAGTTTGTGGTTTACTCAATCTGCATTATTTTGAGCCCGCATAAAGAAATCTGTGATCAGAAAAGGTAGCTTTCATTGGGTGTGGGAAGAGGGGTGGGGCAGGAGCCGGGAGTTATCACTCAATTTTCCTCGTATACATTATTTCCCATGAGATTATTTGAAGAGTTCTTAAGGTCGCTGATGAGCAATACTATTACATTCCTCGGGGGTAATAATGATGCTTCACAAGCCACCAGATGATTCGAAACGCTATTTTATTGTTATTGCCGTTGCATACATGCATATACAAACCAAACATTTCAGTGCAATATAATGGAAACGAATTATATAAAACCATGCATGTATAGTATTGACATTGCCCTTAGAAGTATGCTTAGTGAAATATGATTGAAAGAACATTAGTAAGAACCATAGTTGAGATTTTGAGCACCAGGTTTTGAGTTTAACAAATAGCCTAGCATACTGGCAGGCAAATTGGAATGATATCAATAATGCAAAGACCATCCTTCACTTGTCCGTAAAAACAAATGGCTCTTCCAAACTGACAGCTTAAAAACTACTCTCAGAACTTTTCCCTAAGTGACCTTTACTCCTTTTTTTCAGATAGTTATAACTTATACCAACCAAACTACAAAAATAAAACTCATAAGAGGAGATGAAATGGTTGAGCATTACAGGACATGGTCAAATCAAAGCCATGGTTACACATTCTTGATAAAGCAATATAAGCATAGAATTATCAGTGTACTAATCAATTATTCCACTAGGATTCTCAACATCAACCTCGCCCATTCCAGTATCTTCCTCCTCTTCACTCTCATTATCGCCATCCACTTCCTGGTTCTCAGAATTAAGTTTGGCCATATGCTCTGCAAGAAGTTTGTCATCCCGCTCGCTTACCTGGTAGAACCACAAGCAATTAATTTATATTAAATATTTTGAATGTGAGATTACTGGATTGAAAAAAACAAGATTCACAGAACAAGTTCTTGATAAACAAATTGTTAGGAGCGATGGTGTAACAACAAATAATATAGGGAGTACTCCCAAAGCGTTAAAACAAGTGCTTGAAAGTACCAGAAAAACAGATATGCTTGGAATCTTCTGATAAACATATCACAGCTTGGAAATCCAAAATTTAAAGATAAATTTCAACAAAATACTATCTGTTCCTTTGGAAACATTAATACTAAAAATACTATGTAAGGAGCATACCGCCCGAGGAGCTTCCTTGACTGATAATTTTCCCTTGTGCTTCTCAATTTCTTTAGTGCAAGCTTTAATAGCTGCATCGAGAACAGATATGCCTTGCTCCTATATAAGTGAGATCATTGGCACAAGTTCAGTTCACAATCCAATACTGCCAAAACATTATAACGTAAATGACCTCCAAATATCATTAGTCTATCAAAATAAATGGAACTATTTTGTAAAGCAATTGTTTGTGTCACATTCTTCAAAATGTGGTCATCTGAACTTAAAAAGGGATGCTGCTTTGTAGGGGAACAGTATTATTGGGATTAACTGCCCAACTAGAGCCAGTATCTACGCCACTCTACATGTTGATTTTGCAACAGATGTAATCATGTCCACTCTTCAGACCCTCCACAGACACTAGAAAAAAAAAGACCATAAACAAGCACCAAAAGGACACAAACCTGATTTTGTGATATTTGAAAAGATCTAGAGTCAGCCTGAATGTTATCATAAAAGATTAAAGCATTCAAATTTTTCATTGTTCAATATATCAATTCATTATTAAAATAAATCCATAGTTACCAGAAGAGTCCAGTAGAGGGACAAGGGACCCTCTATATCTCAGGTGACAATTTATATGCCTTACCAAAATAGTGTAGATCAAGGAAACATTTTCCAATCAATCAGAACTTGCATACTGACTACTGAAATCGTATTTGATATCTGAGACAGACCTTGTCTAGAGTTTGAGTTGTAAGAACATATAGAGGAGGGGCAACCAATTTGATCTTTACAGGGCAATCATCATTACCAGCAGCTTCAGCCTGTCGCATTGCATCCTGATTACATTTTTCATCCCCAAAATATTATTTAACAATATGCATGAAATATAAGCTATAATGAAGTGCGACTGATATGATCCTTGCCACTAAGATTATTATGCAAAATACAAACTAAAATGAAAACACTGGTATAAGTATCCCCACTAATAAACATGCATTATAATGATAACATTGACATCATGCAAATCATGGGAATCAAATGCAATAGAAATACAAACCTTGATGTGAAGTACACCATCAAACTGGAAACACTTCATCTCAATGTCTGCTCGAATTTTTAATGGCTGTGGTGTCATTCGCCTTCTAATATTTTTTATCAGAGCTTCTTTTACTTCATCGGTCATAGCAGGTACCACTTTTGTGACCTGTAAACATCATTATTATTTAGGGCTTTATTAGCACAATTTATAAACATGTCACAAGGGATATAAAATGTATTGACCTCTCAACCCATACCTCTTGTCCATCAGGTCCTATCTCTTTAATTTCCCTGGTAAGGGAATTCAAAACTGAATCCGGATCTGTCACTACCACCTTAAATGCCTATCCAAATCAGAAGACAATAAAAATGGCTAATATCAGATCAAGGTCAGAAAAAATAATTGTTCAATTTTAAACAAAAGTGACACTATACTAACCTGTGACATACCTCAAATGCATGTCCATATTTTTTGTACAAGGGCCAACCAACATGGATGTATAAATCCTGCACACGCAAATCATATTAGTATGAAATTAAATAATGAACCTTTTCTTGGATTTCTAGATATCACTAGCACGTAAAATAACAATCAATTAGTTGTAACGGAAACTATAAAGAACATCAATCATTATACCAACTTTGCTTTGAAAAACACAATAACTGCACAGAGCATCCATACTACAGACACATTTCCATTTTTGCCATCAAAGAAATTAAAGTGTAATGAAACATGCCAAGAACCCAGCAAAGTGAGAGGGCTGGGTCCAATGCAACCTTGACAAGTATTTACATTCAACTTGCAGAATTTCCAAGTGGAAGTGTGCATCTCATGATTTTGAGCAAGCTCCTGAAGCCATTTCTACGGTAAGCCTGGCAAGACTCTGTGCTCAACTCAAAAAATTGTCAGGCACGGGAGTCCTAGTTCGAGTCTGCCAGAACCATGAGAATCACAACCTAGACTGAACAATCCTATCAGACAACAAGCATTTTATTAAAACAAATAAATACATAAAGAAAGAAAAACCACTACTAACAGGATACTGGTATGGAAGATGGGGAAATATACCAGTGCACTATTTTCCAAGAAACTAGGAGAAAGGCACTTTGGGACAAAATATTGTATATCTATAAAACAAAAATGCTGAAGATAAAAATAATGAGTTTTTTAAATACATAATTGATAAAACCACCACAAGGGCATGTCAACCCCCCCCCTACCCCGCAACAAATTTCCGTTTCCAAAACATGGGGACTTGGAGGGGACACCCCCACCCCTCCCCGCCTTTCCACCACCTGCTCCACTGTCTCATACAAGTCTCCATCTCAGAGGACATTTTTAGGACATCCCCTTTTGGGGGGACTTCCAAGTGACGCACAAGGGTCTCCTGCAGCTCATGAAGCAAAAAAAGTGCAAATATTTTTAAAAATCAAAGTCCTTTTTCTAAATTCATGCCCATGCCCAAACCTTATTAGCCCATGGACATCAACCAAACCCTAAACACTATAAATTTGCCTTCTACCCTTGTTTCAACTCTCAACAAAAAATTAATAGCAAGCTGCAGTTAGTACGAGGGTGAGAGCAGCGATCCAGGAAGTGGAAGATGAAGAGTGAGAATAGATAATAAGACGATTGAGGAAGAGCAAGTAGAGGATTGACGCCAACTCAAAGGATTGAAAGCATTTTTCAAGCAAAGAGGTAGGTTTCTAAATTTTTGTTCTTCCATTAAGGGTTTTTTTTTTAAATTAAACTAGTTTCTTTCATCACAAATACAAATTGAAATGCTAGTTTACATTGTTGATTGTAATTTGTTGCAAATTTCAATTTTAAATTCTACATTCAATAGTTATCACTTTAGTTTTGTAAATGACTCAATGAATAATATTATTGAATCCTGATCAAATTTAAATTTTTCCAATTATATAACAACAAGCTGTCATTTTATTTTCAAACTTTAGTCTTTAGATGTTCAATTTTTTTTAATTTTGTCAAATTAGGATTATACCTTTTGTGCATCCTCTGCTTCTGAACTAGTGCAACCTGAAGTAAGAAAAACAAAAGAGAAATCCTTGTTTGACACAGGTTGAAAACAAGGACTTGTATTTGTGTCTCCCCAGGCTTCTATGTTTTGTGCAACTTAAGTAAGAAAAAGAAAATATTTGTCATGATCCCTTGCATTATGCATAGTTTGAATTTCAATTTTAATAAACTTATAAACTCTGTATCATTTATTGCAAAGTTGCATGGACACAGATTTGGGTATGGATACAGATACAGTGTCAAATACACTAGCTTGTGCGCAAAAAGTTTGGCGGTGCCGCACGGGCGTACAGCCATTTTTCAAGATCCCTTATATGGGTACAGCAAGATACGGCACACGCACACACAAAAGACAAATGTTTAAATATATATATGTTTGTATATTTTAATATATCTATACATATTAAAAAAAATATTAAATAATTATAAATATAATATTTTATTCAAACTATTAATTATTTTTTAATACATCTACACCATTGACAAAAATAATTTACATTAAATAATTATAAATATAATATTTTATTCAAACTATCAACTAATTTAGCATTGTCTTATAATATAATAATATGACTTTCGATCAGCGTAACACGGGGACGCGTTCCCCCCCAAAATCCCCAACACACCCGGGACGGGGGGATGTCGTTCCCGCATTTCCAGCGGCGCCACCGATCAGCCACCATTCGTCGGGGACGCGGGGACGTCCCCACGTCCCCCTTTGGGAACGGGGACGCCAAAATGTCCCTCAACCCCAAAAGGGGACATACGGGCGTCCCCCGTCAAAGCACAAAAATAAAGCAATTTAAAAAAAAAAACACAACATTATTAAATTGTTGTGTAATCATACTACACAACATTATTATCATGCTACTCAATGTAGTCATCTTTATGATTAGATACTCATAATTTTGATACTCATAGAACTCTTACATTTGCTGATTCGACTATTTATAAATTATAATTATAATTCTATTGTTCAAACTTCAATGTTCTATGTTATTAACTTATTGTTCCATGTTCAATGTTCAAACTTCAATGCAATGTAGTATTTAGTTT
>MU228482.1:44984-59318 GCA_018584345.1 Thuja plicata
AACCCAGGGATGTATACTTGAAATGGTCGACACGATATGTGCACTAGGTTCCTTAAGGAGTCATTCTGCTTATGCTGCAGGAAGGTAAAAATGCATAAAAGAAACCTACACTAGTGCTGCAGGAAAATAATACATTTATCTTCTTACTGGAATAAATGCTAGAAATTGCAACTCTACTGAAACCTATGATTTCAACCTAAAAAATCCATTATAACTATTCTTGCAGATGCTGCAGGAACACTCACAAGGTACGATGCTGCAGGAAGAAATTGTAACTTCTATCTGAAATACTGGAAATGCTGGAAATGAAATCTATTCTATTATAACCTATTCCACCTCCCAAGTGGGCCCCCTTGGTCAGTTTCTGCTAAACTATGAACACAAAATGTAAACCAAGAATTACTTCATTGCATTTCAAAACTCATTACATAAAAATAAGACATGGAACTTGAAATAGATTGCTGCAAGATACAACAGTTTTCTTTCAAAAACTTCTGTCTTTCCTTTTTCTTAGCTAACCTCAAACTATCGGTCCAATCCCTATATATAGAGGATCGAACACTTGTTACAAAAATAGAAAATAAACTATCTTGCTAAAAACATGCCGGAGAAGAAGATGGGAATGCAACAGCCCGCGGTGTGGGTAGTAAAGCTCAGGCGACCAGTTCAACATAATGAAGTGTGGAGGGAATATAGGCACACTACATCCCCGCGTCCTAGAATAATGGCTCCATTGTAGCAGTCATGTTTCCTCATGCTGTAATGATCACTCCGTTGTAGCTGGTCCTCAATAGTCCTCCTTGAATGTTGTCGACCACTCTCCAGCAGCTTTCTCTCCTGTCAAGTTAGTTATGATGCAGAAATATTCATGCAACAAGCTTAATCAAATTAAATATCCAGATATTAGAACATATATTCTGATGGTTTTATGAAATACTGCAATATATGTATAATTTTAGCAAAATATGTCACAAACATCTACCCATGGTTTATCAGTTATATCTGGACTTTATCACAAGTTTTGACTGGCTTGGCTCTCAAATGTTTTAACAAAAACTAGAACAGAGTATTTAAAATCATACAAAATAAAGGCAATAATTTGGCCTTATCAGGGAGCAAAATTGAAAGATGACACAACAGAAAGATGATCGACAACAAAAGATTATAGATAGAAGTAAGATCGAAGATCCAGAGGAATTCAGATATAGATCAAGAGAAGGCAGAATCGATTTAGAGCGATTGGGAGGTCCTGTCAACTAGGTTTGACCAGAATTGACTAGAGTTGACTTTTGATGAAAAGATTGCAGAAGCTGAGAAAATGATGATGAGAGATGATTCTGACAAGAAAGTGACATCAGAAAGATGAATGCACAAGTGTTGAAGCACATTGGTCCCAAAATTTTAAAATGCAATTTTGAGCTACTTAAGAGTGTCAAATTTTGATTTCGATCCTGAAAATGGATTGAGCATATAGCTGAAGATAGAGAGCGAGGATCGAACACTTGTGTAGTCATGAGGAATCCAGGACAAAAGATGAGAACCTTCGAAGAATGAGAAGACAATGAAGAGAGCACCAAAACTGTCGCTATGCAAGCTTAAATCTCAAAAATAACAGAGAGTGAATGCATGAGCGAGAAAACTAAAGCAGGAAAGAAAACTAAAGCAGGAAAGCGAGAGAGAAAACTACAAGACAGTCAAGGGATGTTGCGATAGATAGAGCATTGTGGAACAAGAGGCACCTGTTTACCAGGTTTTCACCATCTTGGCAGAAATTCTATTTTTGCTACCATGACGCCTGTTTACCAGGTTTTCATCAATGGCACATTTTTCTCTTTTTCTCTTTTTTTTTTGTATTTTTCATTTATTTATTATTTTTCTTTTCAATTTTTTTGGTATTATCAAGGCGCCTATTTACCAGGTTTTCACCAGGATAATAGATACATCAGAGCACCTGTTTGCTATTTTTTCACTAAGATGATCATTTTTTCAGGACATTTTGGAATTTTTAGGATTTTCTCATAATAGAGTATATACATGAGCATTCATAAGACATCTCAACTGTAGAAATTTTTTAGATGAAGAGTGTTGATAGGATCTTTGAGATGTTCCCCCTCTATGGTAGAGAGTTGGTAAGCGCTAGACCCAAATACTGTAGTAATAACATACGGACCAAGCCAATTTGGTTCAAATTTTCCTTTCTGGACCCGCTGCTGTTGATTCTTGGGGTTCTCTCTCAGGATGAGATCACCCATTTGGAATTCCCTTGGTCTGATCCTCTTGTTGTAGCTTTTAGATATTCTCTTCTAATATGCTTGAAGATGATCGAACGCCACTTTCCGATGTTCATCCAGTAGTTCTAGCTCTTGAAGCTGAGATATTCTGATATCATCATCAGTAATGAGGCCCTTCAGAGAGACTCGCAAGGTAGGAATCTCAACCTCAATAGGAAGCACTGTATCTGCACCGTAAACTAGAGAAAAGGGTGCGGCCCCTGTTGGTGTTCATATATTGGTGCGGTAAGCCCATAAAGCTGGATTAATCTAGAGATGCCAGTCTCCTCTAGATTTGCGTACTGTGCGATGTAAGATCTTGAGAATAGTCTTATTTGAAGCTTCCGCCTGTCCATTACCCTGAGAATAATAGATAGAAGACCAGTGTTGAATAATTCTAAACTTAGTGCATAATTCTTTTAGATTCTTGCTCTTGAATTTCCCCCCATTGTTAGTGATTATTGATGAGGGTACACCATATCTGCAGATGATGTAGTTTAGTATAAACATGGCCACAGTCTTGCCATCAGCTACGATGAGGGGTACTGCCTCAACCCACTTGGTAAAATAGTCTGTAGCAGCAATGATGAATTTATGTCCCCTTGAAGAAGATGGATGTATCTGACCTACCAATTCAAAGGCCCACTACTGAAATGGCCAAAAGCTGACGAAAGGAATGAGCTCCTTGGCAGGAGCGTGGATCAGATTTCCATGAAGTTGGCACTGTTTGCAAGATTTAGCAAATTGTATAGCTTCTTTCTCCATATCCAGCCAATAGTAACCAGCTCTAATAAGTTTGTGAGCCAGTGTCAGGCCATTTGAGTGAGACCCACAGATGCCTTCATGCACCTCTACTAATGCATGCTTGGACTCATCAGGTTCTAAACACCTAAGGAGGGTACCGTCTAGACCTCGCCTATATAAGTCGTTAGCTATGATGACAAACCATGAAGCACTATGGATTAAGTGACATTTATCATTTCAAGTGTAAGTGTCCAGAATGATCTGGTCACAAAGGTAGGAGTAAATATGGTGGTAGCGAGATGAGTCATGTCCAATGACTGAACAAATCATCTGGGATTCACGGGAATTACAAGCAGGGTAGCATAATGTCTCCACTAGAAATTCATGTCGGAATTCATTTTTTGGCCTTTATAACATGGAAGCCAGAGTAGCCATGGCATCGGCTGCTTTATTATCTGCTCTTGGAATTTGTTGGAAAGTAATGTGTGCAAAGTATTTCTTGAGATCATCAACCATCTTTTTATAAGGCACCAGTTTTTCATCTTTTGTTTGGTAGATATTATTCACTTGATTGACAACCAATTGTGAATCTCCAAAGACCTTTAGGTCATTGACATGCCATTCAATAGCAATCTTTAATCCATTAATCAAGGCTTCATACTTGGCAGTGTTATTTGTGCAAGGAAACAACATTTTGTAAGCTTTTGGTAATGAATACTACTGAGGTGTAATGAATAAGATTACAACACCTGACCCCCACTGGGTGAATGATCCATCAAAGAAAATGGTCCATGCCTGATGTGTGAGAAGCATGATGGACTCATCTGGGAACTCGATCCTTAATGGTTGATAGTTTGGAATAGGTGCCTCAGCCAACTGATCTACAATTGATTGCCCTTTGATAGCTTTTCTTTCCACATACTCAATGTCAAATTCACTGAGTATCATGGTCCACTTAACTAATCTACCCGTGAGGGCAGCTTTGCTGAGTAAGTACTTTAATGGATCAATTTTTGCAATGAGCCTTGTAGTTTGAGCAAGCATGTAATGTCATAACTTCTAGGAAGAAAACACCACAGCCAAGCAAGCTTTCTCGATAGCAGAATAATTCATTTCATAGGAGACCAACTTTCTGCTGATGTAATAGATTGCTCTTTCTTTATTGTTTTGATCTTCTTGGGCCAATAGAGCGCCTAGAGATGTTTATGTAGCTGAGATGTATAAGATTAATGGCTTCCCATGAATAGGAGGCATTAATATAGGTGGATTAGCCAGATATTATTTGATTTGCTGAAGACCTTGTTCACATTCCTTATTCAATTCATAGGTCACACCTTTATGCAGAGTCATAGTAAATGGCTGTGACTTGTTAGCTAGCTGTGAGATGAAGTGTCAGATGGACTAAAGCCGACCTTGAAGACCTCTCATTTGACTGATATTGCGAGGTGGAGGCATTTCCATGATTGCTTGCACCTTTTTAGGATCAACCTCAATACCTTTTGCGGAGATGATATAACCAAGCAATTTTCTGGAAGTTACTCCAAATGCACATTTCTTAGGATTGAGACGTAGTCTGAAGTTTTCCATACGATCTAGTATAGGGCCTAGATCAGTAAGATGTTCCTTCCTATCCATGCTTTTGGCAAGGGTGTCATCAACATAATCCTCCATTGTTTTGTGCATCATGTCATGAAATATAGTAGTGTCTGCTCTCTGATACGTGGCTCTAGCATTCTTGAGACCAAAAGGCATAACATTCCAGCAGAAAGTGCCCCATGGACAAGTGAAAGCAGTCTTTTCTTGGTCCTCTGGCACAATTTTAATTTGGTTGTAGCTAGATAAACCATCCATTAGGGAGTACATTTCGTATCTTGTTGTCATATCCACAATCATATCAATGTTGGGTAATGGGAAGTCATCTTTTGGACATGCCTTATTTAAGTCCCTGAAGTCTGTGTAGACTCTGATAGATTTGTCATGCTTTGACACTGGAACTATGTTGGAGATCCATTTTGCATAGTCAATTGCTCTGATGAATCCAGCTTTTAGGAGTTTCTCTAATTCTGCCTTGACAAGTAGAGCCACACATGGATGCATTTTTCTGAGTTTTTGTTTGACTGGTATTACTCCAGGAGCTATTGATAGGTGATGCATGATAAGATCAGGATCTACACCAGGCATGTCAGAGTATGTCCATGCAAATTTTATCTTTTTCTCTTTGAAGAAATCTATGAATTCTTTGAGTTCTTCTGCATACAATGATTTAGCCACATGAATAATGTGGATGTTCTTCTGTACCCAAATTTATTGGCTGAGTCGGCTCAATTGGCATAGATGATCGTTCCTGGAAATGACTCAAAAGTGCATCAAGTATCTCATCCTTAGGTGACTTAAAGAGGTTTTCACCTTTGGATACGTCTATTCTTTTTACTTTTTTTGGCTCTGACATTGCCACAATGTGGTTTTCATTGTTAGAGCACCTTTTTTTTTTCTTTTGATTTTATGACTAAGATACTTGATATCATTTTCGGTCATGCTGACATTGTCTTCGCTAGTGGAGGACGTTACAGGTTCAACAACATGGAGATAACAGGCTAGAGAATATTCATTTTGGAATTTGAGGACTTTGTTGGATGAGGAATGGGAATTCTAGTCTATTAGCTCGGGATGTTGGAGTGAGAGAGAAGCGACGGGTTCAAGTGCATTCACGGTATAATCATCGAAAGCGTGGACTAGTAAGTTGAGACCTAGAGCAATCTCATCCAAAGGTGTGTTCAAATCCCTTTGACTCCTAGCAACCATAGTAGAAGACACGTTAACATCTATGGAATTGGACTCATTAGACCTTACACTAGACCCTTCACCTATGTCGAGAAGGTTTTCAGATGTATGTGTAGTATCAACATTCCTGTCAAAGGATCCTTTTGAGAGACTGTCAAACTCATATTCATGGGAATCTGTATCTAAACTCTACTGGGATATTTGCACCATGAAGGTTTGGGAGTTCTTGTGACACTAGCTTGTTCTTGCGCAAACCGCTCTTGAAACTGTGATGATATGTATTGTTCACCCTGGAAACGAGGGTCTTGTGACACTTTTCGTTGTTTGTATGTCAGAGAAGTGAATGGAATATGACCATTGGAGTCACTACTAGCCTTGGCTATATTGACATGTGCTATAACATCATCTGGCTCAGCAAAGAATGCTGCCAGATATGGAGGAATAGGATAAGGAAAGTAATCCTCATCAAAGCTATCCTCTGCGGTGTCAACTGTAGCTGTGCCTTCAGATTCCGGTTGAGGATCCAATTTTGGCACAAATTTGTTAATCACTAGATGGAACGGGATCTTCTTGAATCCTAAACCAGTTGTATCTTTCATTCTTCAACTTGTAGCTTCAATAGGTTCAACTAGCCCATTACCATTTATCCCTATTGGACCACACCCTTTGTATCCAAAGCGTTTCATGATTTTAAGACCTTCAGAATCAGGATCTATTTCACGAGCTGGGGTGGTCTATTCAGATATGTCCTTTCCTTTGTAAAGCCAAGCTTTAACAACTCTTTCCTCATCTTCATCTTCTAATGGTATTGAAGCTCGTACAAAGGCACCATCATAAACTATTTCAAGAGGAGTAGTAGAAGATTTATTATTCTCAAAAGGTCTCCCATAGGAATGAGGAGATAGAGGTAGAGCTGTTAATGATAACACAGGTTCCATTTAGTATCCCCCCATGCTTATGTCTTTGATTTTCAAAGTTTGTTCCATGTCTCTAAGCTTGGCATCATAGAATTTTGTGGATTCTCTGTTAGTAGGGACAAAACTATCAACTGGCTGTGTGAGCGTATTACAAGAATAGCCCATATTAGCAGAAACTGTTACTTCTACATCATGGAAAGGAAACTTGATGCACTGATGATACATAGAGGGAACCACTTGCATTTCATGGATCCATGGTCTTCCCAACAGGATGTTATAAGCAAGAGGAATGTCCGGCACTTGACAAGTGACATCTCTTTCAATAGGTCCAACCCGAATAGGTAGCACAACTAAACCTTTAGACTTTATTTATTCTTCATCATAGGCTTTGATAGTAATTTTCTTGTGGTAATCTATGTGATCTTCATCATAGCCTAGCTGAGTGAGCAAGTGAGCAGAGCAGATGTTGAGGCTAGCACCATTATCAATAAGGATGCGACAGACATGCTTTTGGCCAATCATGACATGCTTTTGGCCAAATATGCAAAGGGGCGTTATGCGGGTGGCTGACCGAATGGTCATCTTCTTCTAAGAAAGGTAGATAGCACGGTGAAGTCAAGTGACCCACTATAGATTGAAACTGATCAAGATTAATGTCTTTGGGGACGTTAGCCTCTGCGAGGGCTTTATCCAAAATCTGCCTGTGAGTGGGCGAGATCTTCAATAGCTCAAAGATGGTTATTTGAGCGTTGGTTCTTTGCAGCTGGTCAAGAATGCTATAATTAGTAGTAGGAGGTGTGGGGATCATTTTCGTGGTCTTATTGGCAGGGCCAACAATAGCTTTATCCGCGGGTTGCTTCGGTGTGGATGTAGTAGCAGGAGGGTCAGGACCCTTGAGAGTGATTTTAGCGTGGGATCTGGTAACGACGTTTGTGCAATCTTGAGATGATTCAGGTTCAGACGAGCAAGACCCAGGGCTTCTCAAGACAAATGGGGTCTTAGGCTTAGGAGTATCCCTGCTCCCCTTGATAGTAATCACATCACAATACTCAACTTCGACAGGTTTGATCATGTCGATGACATTGGCATTAGTGTATGCATTTAGTTAACCTTGGCATTGTTGTTCTTAGTGTTGGAAGACTCACCTTTCTCATGAGGAGGAAAGGGATCTTTAAATGCCTGGTGATCTGAATTCTTATTATGATTATCCACAACAATATCACCATTATCAATCAGATCTTGGATCTTATGGCGCAACTGAAGACAAGTAGAAGTCTTATGACCCTTGTTTTGGTGATAGTCACAGTATGCATTCTCGTTCCACCAATGGGGTCATGGTTACGGATCATATGGACACCTGTCCAAAGGAGTGAGAACCTGGTTTTGCACTAAAGTCTTGTAAACTACATCAAGCAGTTCTCCCAAGGAAGTAAATTCACGCTTGGGTCGAGGGGCCCAAGGTTTGTTGCTAGAGAATCTGGAAGGCGGCTGAGTGTTTTTTGCAGCCTTTTCAGTAGTTTTGATCACTTGTATGCTAGAAGTAAGATTGAAAACTAATTTTGAAGGAGCCGGGGTCACATTATCAACCACTCCATCATTCACAACGTCCCTATTCTTGTTGACAAACTTCCCTTTATCTTTGTTGGAAGAGGAGGAACCTTGTTTTGTCTTTGTACAAAGTCAATTCCCCTTTCTTAACCATAAACACCTCTATCCTCACAGCTTGCTTAATCTGTCAAAATTGAGGGGACCTTGAAGCTATACTTGATACCCAAAATTAGGAGTGAGATTGTCCAAGAAGATGTTGAGTTTCTCAGATTCGGGTATTTTACGAGGATAGTTGGTGCAAAGCTTTCTCCATCTCTGGAGAAATGTCAGGAATGGCTCCCCTTGTCTCTGCTTGAGATTGCAAAGGTCCCTAATGTTGACGGGATGTTGTATTTTGTGAGAATAATGCTGGATAAAGAGATTTGCAATCTCATCAAAAGTCTTAATGTGGGTGGGTAGTCAAGAAAACCACTCCATGGCAGGTCCACCCAGACTTTGGGGAAAGAGATGCATTAAATAAGTTTGATCATGAATGAACTCCATAGATAGGGCCCTGAATTCTCTCAGATGATCCTGAGGATCGGTGGTACCCAGATATTTATCATACTTAGGGAGTTCTACACCCTTGGAAAAAAGGTGGCATATGAAGACTCCTATCAAATGGAAAAGGACAAATACTCTCCATCGTGAATTGTTGTGCGGGTTTGTCCTTATCCTTTACAAGTTGGCTAATTTGGTTTTGCATATCTTGAATCATCTTTTGCAATTTGGTTGTCTCAATCTCTTCCTCTTTAGCCACAAGTGTTTCCACTTTGAAATCTGGGGGTAGCTTAACTCCTTGGTTTGCTAATTCTAGAAAATATTTCTCTTTATCTTCTATAAGGAGAATTTTCGTCATCTTGATGAGACCCTTATTAGATCTCGCAGCATCTATGTCATTTTGAGTTATCAGATAATCATCATTACCGAGGATCTCATAAATGCTTGGTTTCTGATCTTGACTTTGGTCATGTGGAGGAGATCGATGGTGATGTGCTTGCTGATCAGCTTGGGATTGTTGATTCTGACCATTTTGAGATTGATCATGGGCCTCACTGTATTGACCTTGTTAGAAGTCGAAAGGGCTTCCCATGTTGTTGATGTGGGATTGTGTTGTGTGCACAGGTTCAGTGTGAGTGTGTGTATTGAGCCGAGAGTTCGTGGCCAATGTAACTTTTGGTGGGTCAAAGGGGTTGATGGGTTTGGAAGGATCAATAGGTTCACATGGATCGATAGGAAAGAGGATTGGTATGTTCAAAAGGATCAATAAGGTAGTGATGATTGTCAATAGGGTCGACCCAAGTAGGTGACCTTCCAAAGTTTTGTTGATCTGGAAGAATGAGTTCTGTTGATCTTGACACAATAGTTCAGGTTGTCTTTGAAACAAGGGATTATAGCACTGCTGGAACACCGGTCTCTGATTCAGACTAAGATCTATACTGCATGATGAGGAGGATTGTGAGGATCCCTCTTGACTATTAGATTGAACAATAGGTTTGGAATGACCTCTTCCTTGATTACGAGATCTACCTCTACCTATTCCGGAACCACGAATGGGAAATATGTTGTTGCTTCTAGTCGTAACAGGCATAGATGAAGATGAAATGAGAGAGGACTTAGGATCCAACTCATAATTTTGTCTCTAGAAATAGCAAAAAGGAGATAAAGGCTAGAACAACCAAGATGTGAAATGCACACGGCACGAATCGTCGAGAGTATGGCTAGAATAGCCAAGATGTGACTATCGCGTCGCAAGGTACAAAAGCACATAAAGGTATGACAAAGAACAAAGAGACAGAATGAGTTTGAGCAAGAATCGGTCAGTTCACAACTCAAGACAATCAGTTTCAGACTGCAGACAACAGGGAAATAGGCAATCAATCCTCAGACAAAAATTAGATCAGGCAAAAAAATCATCAGTCAACAGGAAATAGCTCATTGTTTTGGGACACCGGGGTATAGATTCACGTGAGGAAGTGCTGGTTCATGTCAGGAAATGCTTAACTACATGCGAGAAAATGAAACCTCACGCGAAGAAATGATCAATTTCTAGAATCTCACGCGAGAAAACTCCAGGTTTCGACAGATCGACTTAGTTTTCAAGACAAAAGTTAGATTTTGAGACACATTCAGGACTGTTCTCTGATAGAATTTCTAGATTTAGGACAATTTTATGACAGTTTAGATCAGCAATCTCAGTTTGAATGTGACAAGCAATCATTAACAAGCACAAAGTTTTGATCAAGCAATAGTGACGCAAAAAGTAGTCGCAAACAGTTCTACCAAGGACAAGGCAACTTGGCAAAATCATGGGAGTCTTTGTTTAATCATGATTTGATAGTTTAAGACTTGAAACAAGAACTTAGTTATCCCTACAAAAAAAATGGTAGAGAAGATAAAATCCATGCCTCACTAGCTTATGTGCATGTGTGCACCTCACACAGTTGTGTCACCCCCTAGAGGGCGCCCGTGTTTTTGGTTTTTCCAAGGAATAAATAATATATGTTTGAAGGTTACCCTTAAAGTAGGGGCCAGTGTCATATACCACTTCAAGCATCCAGGTGCATACCTATGTTGAGAATCTAGGGAAGAGATTCTTCCCCCTCCCTGCGCAAAGATTATGTCTTCTTTCGGAGGTGATTCGGGTAGGCAATTAAATAAGAAAGTTTTTTAGTGGGCTTTTGTTCACAATAACCTTCACATACAGGCTGGGGCCTCATAGCCACACCAACACTTGAAAGTCATACACCCCCACAAGCAGGGATGGGAGCGGCGCCGCTCAGTACAACAGACAAGGCTTTCTCAAGATGATAGTCAGAATCATGAGAAAGAAGTTACCATGGCTTTGGAGTCTTTGGAATCGACAAAGCATACTTTATTATAGTGAGGAGGAATCACCGGTGATAGGTGTGTACTCACTTGGGTCATTCCTAGAGGTTCAACTTCCGGCAGGCCCTCTAAAGGTGACACAAAACTTGGCTCGAATTCAAGGGTCAAATTTTCTAATTCTCTCAAAGAGAGAAGAGCATACTTCTCTACCTCTTCACCTTATCCAAACACACAAGACATATTCATCACTGAGCTAACTCTCCTCCAACCAATTCACAAGCTTTTGGGTTTCTGATTCTCTCAAAGAGAGAAGAGCATAATCCCCTGACAAGTGAACATGCTAAAGGTTTGTTACCTTTCCTTGCTTCCCTAGGTCTCCATCATGTTAGCAATGTCTGGGTCTCGGATTCATCCATGGGCATCACTTCCATGTAATGAAGAGTCTATTCCCCTATCTTGCTATCAAGTTTGCCAAGAAATTTTAACAAGGCCCTAGCTATACTATGTGATGAAAGAAATAAAAAAGCACAACGTTTTAAAATGATCTTTGACAACCGTCCTGCAAGCAAAATGTTAGCAAGTTTATGTCTTCATCAAATGATCTGCAGCCCACTGTTACACTGTCAGGGAAATCAGAGAGATAAAAATAGCAGCATGTGAAAATAATTAGGAAAATAGTAACAATAATTGCAGAAATTGTGAAATGCCAGAGACTGTCACCAAGTCTCACGCGAGGAAGTACAAGGCTTCACGCGAGGAAATGCAACAACTGGCACAAGAAAGTGCTTTGTCGTGCAAGATATTGCTAATGAAAGCACAACTTCGTGCGGTATGCTCAAAATTCTCAAGCGAGAATCTGTACACAGAGAAGTACGGACGTATGACAAAGTACAGAATTTTGTCAGAAAAGTTTCAAGAGTGAGGTCAGAAATCAATTTTCTGCCCCACGGTGGGTGCCAAAATGTATGTGTCTGAATGTTGACCTCTAAACCAGCCACAACACAACATAATCATTTCTCAATTGTTGAATCACGAAGATGAACATGAATTGGTCATTCCACAATATTGATCGAATCGACCTGTTGCTTCCTATTTAGTTGGGGTGTTTAATTACTCTCAGAATGAGAGCCAACAACCATAGACCATTGCTAAAATGGAGGACTTGAAAGCTTTGAAAACTAAAATAAAATTTATTCTATATGAGAGATGCAATTGTAATCTAGGAATGAAGATGCAGATTTTAATCTAAGAAACTTGAAAGAGATAACATAATTAAGCTACTTGACAAGTAAACAAACTAAATTGAGATGAACAATGCCATTAAGTTAAATGAAATTACACTAAATATGCAATAAAATCTTGGAAATATGAGAGAATTGAGACAAGAATTCACTATAGTTTTGATACTCTAAAAATTGTCCTCCCAAATGAAGGAAAGAAGATCCATAATATAGAAAAGCCTGAAGAGTTTCTTGGGAAGAAATGGCCTACTCTTCATCTTCATGGAGGAAAGTGAGACAAATATGAAGGAATTATTTAATTAAATAAATGAATTATTGCCACATGGGTGGCTTTTCACTTTGTTTGAATTATTAAATTCAAGTGAGGATAATCCATTCAAATAATCAAACAATATTTAATCCCCTTGATGTGTATTAGCTAAAGGGGGTGGGATTAATTTAATTTAAAAGCACTTAGGACTTTAGAATTAAATTAATTAATCATAGGGATTTTTAACTAATAAATCTTGAAAATTTAGGAATTAAATATAGTATAAGATTTATGCAAATTTAGGTTTTTTGCATTTGAGACTAAGTCAATTAAAGACAATTAGGAAGGAGAATTTGCCTAGTACAATAGGACTTTAGTGATGAGAATTTGAAGAAATGCACCAAAATTGATTAGAATTGTAAGGTGCCAATTTTGGGGTGTTACATGTATGAGAAAATGGACTAGAAAACCAAGAGGATGGTTCAAACCAGGTATGACATGTTTACATTGTCATAAGGTTGGACATGTGATAAAAGATTGCAAAGACTGACTGACAGAAACAAGCACTTATCCCAATGGAAACACCATTTATGACATCAAGAAGATGAGAAACAAGATGTGGGTAAAAGCCACAAACACTAAAGGGGCTGGAACAAGCAATGCAAATAATGACGCCCCATCCAATGGATCTGGTGGCATCACTATTTCCAACTAATTACACAAGTAAGTATGGAACAACATTATGACAAGTTATATTATGCATCGGTTCCATTTACATATTGATCATATGAACAAAATTAGCATTATTGAAGATGCACTATATTGTTACTTATAATATTATTGAAAAACAACCATCGTTTAATGGGTACAAATTAGCATCGGTGAACACACACAAAAAGTTAACACTACTTACCAAAATGTATCGGTCATTACACAAAAGCCAAGTCGCTAAGTGTAAACCGACAGACATCGGTAATCCTTGAGTCGACAGAAGTTGTCATCGCCATTTTACTGACAATCATCGGTGAAGTCACCAAAGCGGCTAGAAACCCTGACACTTTGCGCCTACACCAAAGATGTTACTTATGCCTCAACCGATGAACTCAGTCTTTGTATACTGACGAGTTGTTGGGCATTAATTATAACTCAGGGCACAAAAGTTATAAAAGCATGACGGAAGAACTCATTTCGCACCCGTGATTTTTGAGCAACCATCTAATACCCACTCATGTTTTGCTTTTTAGTTTGTGATGTCGTACTATTTTAGGCATTGGTTTCAGTTGATTGGCCGAATTCTTTTAGGCTTCTTTCATGAGAGTTACCATTCTTTCAGTTGATGGTGACTATTGATTATGATGTTATGGATATTATCATGATGTGATGATTTATGTTTTGATTATGTTGTGTCATGCCCCGCAAGGGAACCAGGAAAGAGAACAAAGATTCTCTTTAGAAATGAAAACCTAAGTAACGAATTATGAAACATTTTGAACTTTAAAAGATTTGCATGACCAATCCATAGACATCATTTAACTTACAATATTTCCAAGGTTCCCTAATAGTACATTTGTAATTATTTTAAGATCATTAAGTGTACTAACTCTTATCGCACAACCTTTAAAATTCTGTAGAGAGAAACATAAATGCTATCATTTGATGACTAACCAATTAATTCCATCAATATTCCCTAAACCTTCTTTCATAAACATTTAAAG
>MU228482.1:65783-84177 GCA_018584345.1 Thuja plicata
TAACATAGTTAGTGGCCTTGTCAGTATGAGAGGTCATTAGCTCCGTGTATGGTCACTTAAGTGCCGGAATCCATTATATTACTAGGACGAGACTTAATTGTTATACGTACATGATGACACCTTCCTTTGCACAGTCTAGATTTCCTACGTTGTCAGTTTCCTCTGGAGTAGTGAGTCTTACCTTTTATAATGATTAGTACACTAGATTAGAGAGCTATCAGGATCCCTTGCTTAGTAGTTATTCCTCCTTGGTTTTGGATATCCGATTGGGATATGTTGTTATCTCCTCAGCATGGTGGGGTGGACCTTTGTGGTTCCACACGGACGGGTGGTAGTGATTCTTTATTCATTGAGATTTGACATCCTTGTACCAGGTGCTTGATGGTTTCTTGCAGATGAGCTCTTTATGTTCCTTCATCATTTGTTATGTAATTTCATTATTGTAAATCTTGTATTAGTGTATCGCATGTGATACCTAATCTGGAAATTGTAATATTAAGCAGTTTAGAGTGATTACCACATACCCTGCGACATGTGCAGTGGATGTGAGTTTATGGTGGTTTCATGGTTATCCATGAGGATTGTAATTATGGTTACGTAAGTTGTAATTGTTATACTTAATCAGATGGAATCTTTTGTTGTATTGTTAGTTGTGTTTTGCTTTAAGTAATTCAACGTCATGGAACCCTTGAGTCGTGTAATCTATGTGAGTGTAAGACATGTGTATAAATGGTAATTGCTTCCGCATGAATGTATGTTTCTTTATGTTAACTTAAAAAAAAATTATTCAGCACACATAGTGACATGTTTTAGGTTAATCTCTCTTGGGTCCCTGGTAGGGCATTACAAACCAAGCAGAGCTAAACAGAGCGATTGGAGAGAAAATTGAAGCGCGACCTTAGCAAGATTCCAACTCAACTAAAAGGATTCATGAGCAATCAAAGATATTTAGTAAGTACCTGCATTCACCGACCACACTGTTTAAATTACAGAAATTCCTAAATTTTTGAAAATGATGGCATCTATTTCTAGAGTTGAAAAGTTGAAAGAGGATAAGAGGAAAATGATCAATCTTATCAGCAGAGGCACTTGTGTTGAACCTAAATACAAGATGCACCCAGAAATTGCATCACAGCCTGATGATTCCAGAGCATTCTCCAAGATCCCACCTAGGGTTTTGCTGGTAGAGGGCGTAAGGTCCTATATACATTGCAAGATCTCGAAATAAGGAGATTTGGACCTAGACAATGCCTATAGGGAACTTTGTGATGAAGCTGGAAACCTGAAAGAAGA
The DNA here is from genome assembly GCA_018584345.1 of Thuja plicata. Classification (NCBI taxonomy): domain Eukaryota; kingdom Viridiplantae; phylum Streptophyta; class Pinopsida; order Cupressales; family Cupressaceae; genus Thuja; species Thuja plicata. The sequence goes on from MU228482.1 coordinate 67,077, forward strand.
ACACAAGCATCTGGAAGTGAAAGGTATCGCGAATGCATTACACTTTCCCAGAGTTTTTAAGACAAAATGGATACAGATAGTTCTCAGCAAAATGCATAACCAGATATTATGGCTTAATAAGCCAAAACAAATAAGAAAGGATGTTATTCATGCAGTTACTGGATATCCTACAACCGACAAACCACAAGCTCACAAGCACCCATCCCTGAAGGAAGTGGAAAAGATAACTGGTGCAAAATCAGACAAGAGAGGTCTCAAGGTTAACACTATCACCAATGAAGAACTCAAGTTTGGTGCATGTGTGGTAGGATACAAGATCTTCCAGGGCAATAGAATGAATAGCATAGCAAGCACTACTATGAGCACAACTTACAAGATCATCAAACAAGGAAACAAGATGGATCTTGCAGAGATTTTGTTGAATCAACTCGAGGAGAACATGAACACCATAAGATCTTCAAGAACAAACACTTGTAAGTTTGGTTCCCTCATTATGTGCATATTCTTTTACTTTGAGGAATACTTTCCTTCAATAGGCAAAGTTGTATGGGATACAAGAAAACCGGTCACCATACAGATATGTGAGCATATAGAGTCATTAGGAACATATTTTGATGACCTAATGACTGAGTATTTCAAAGGATTTAAAGAAAATATGCAAGCAAGGACTAGGATACCTGAAAGTTTGATAGAAAAATACAAAGAGGATATATGTTTCATGGTAGATACTGATTTTACCCATATCAAACCAGCAGTACCTAGGAAATCCTGGCTATCACATTTAGAATATGAAATCAAAACAGGACCAGCCACTGAGTGCATCAAGGCACTATTGAATGAACCAGTTGACAAAAAGCAAGCAAGATTTGGTACTTATGAAGAATCCAAACCAAAGATCAAGATAGATCTTACTATCAATAAAATTATAAACAAGAAGAACAAAATGGTTAAAAACTTAACCAAGAAATTTGCAGTTACTAAAGAAGGTGAAGAGGAAACAAAAGGAAAGGAGGAACAAATCGAAGGCCAGTCACCTATTGGTGAAGAAACAGAAAAGAATGATTCAGAGCGTACACAATCAGATTCACCACCTCCACCTCCACCTAAGAAAGTAAGAACAACAACCGCTTCAAGAACATGAAGCAAAACTACAAAGGAACCAACTCCTTCACCACTTAAGAAAGGTAAAGTGAGAACCTACAAGAGAAACTGGTCTCACCTAAGGAAATACAGACCAAAAGGAGGAAATGGGTTAGGACAAAAGAGGATCTAGAAGGCTCAACTGTGGATGAAGCTGACATAGATGTACAAAAAGGGAAAGAACCATTGATTCCAAAGATAATTGATGAAATATGTAAGAACATCTTAGAATCACCATCTATTTCTGATCCTAGCATTAGGAAATGGTTAAAATTTTATCCAGAGGATCAAAACAAGATAGAAGAAGCTATTATAGTTAAAATGTGCAAACATCATTATGTTCCACTACAATTCTTAGAATATGATGTTCCTAAGGAACTATCAATGAGATTGTCTGCTAGATGGACATTTGCTCTAAATCAAGAAAAAGAAATAAGAGAAAGAGTACTTGTTAGTCTTATGCCTTCAGATTCAAAGAAGGAAGAAATAAATGAGATGATGAAGAAGTATGAAAAGTAGTTCTGACCTAAAATGAGAGCATACAAATTTATCAAAGGGAAGCTAATATGTCATGATAAGGACATCAATAAAAAGTGGTGTAAAATACTTAACCATCCCATGAAGGAAGCTAGCTCGGAGAAGGAACACATCATCATTAAGGATGCAAAAGATGACTCTTCAGTGGAATTGGACAAAGAAGAGAGTGAAACAGTAGGCTACAAACATACTGAAGTTGTAGATGAGGAATGGCCCAACACCACTCTTGACAAAACACAGAGTGAATAAAGTCAAAATCCACCAAGTCCAATTCATATTGACTTGAGTAATGAAGAAGAGGTTACCAAAGAATATTTGACAATCAAAGGTAACATAACTGAAGATATCAATGATGAATCATGGTTGGATAACATTATCAATGACACTATAGGAAAAGACCCTGCAAAAGAAGTGCAACAAGATGAAGATATCAATGTTGCACAGGGAAATATCGACAGACATGATACAACTATTGACACTGCAGAGGTCAATACACCGACCAACATGAAAATCTTGATACAAGCTATTGATATTGAATCAAGTCAGGAGAAATCATCTAAGAAAGATGATGATATACCCAAGGACATGGGTAATGATGAAAATAAAGATGCATCAGATACTCAAAAAGATACAGACACAGAGATGAAAGATGCAACCGACACTCAGCAAGAGGTGTCTACTGAAAAAGACAAAGGAGCAGATAATAAAATAGATGAAACATTGACAAAATATGAAGAGAAAGAGAAGAGTGAAGAAGTCAAGTAGGATGAAAGCATGAAAGAAAAGGAAGATAATTCTGTTGATACACCCAAGGCCAATGAAGAGACGTCTTCACAAAACCAATCGGTGGACTCACAACAGAAACAACAAGATGCTTCATCTTATCGACCTTCACCTACCAAATCAATCCAATCTCAAGGTTTACAAATGGTAGTACACCAATTTGCCTCCCAGCCAAAGAAGAAGAAGAAGAAGGTATTAAAGAAAGATATCTTGGCTGTAACACTTGATGAGGTAATTGAGATACCCAAGTGGGATGTATCTACTTTAGATACTGAAGCACTTCAAAATTTTGGAGTGATGTGTCAGAGAAAATCAATACAAGAGAAGATGAAAAAGGCACATAGGGAAGCCCAAGCACTTGATAAGGTAAGGGACATTCTACATCAACTTGTTCTCGATACAAAAATAGAAAATGACATATCAGTCATGGAACAAATAGCAGTTCTTACCGATGCCATCACAAATCAAAATGTAGATGCAGAGAAGGCTATGGAAGAACAAGCAGAGATGAAGTATCAACACAAACTAGTTGAGAAGATCAACCAAGAAGTGGTAGAGAACAAGGTAAAGCTCTCTGAACTAGCAAGTCAATTAGAACCTATGATTGCTAAAGTTGTTACCTTAGTTCAAAAATTGTGCACACTAGAAAATTTCACAAAAGAAAATAGTGAAAAGCTGTCACAACTAGATTCAGATCTAACAGCTAGTGCACTAAGTTTAACCTCTGATGCAAACACAATAAAGATGCATCATGAAAAAATCCCAGAGGTAAACTAATTGAGACAAGAGATATGGGATGCAGAGACTCAATTCAGAAATGAGGTTACAAAGCTACAAGCTCACATACTACCAAACCTCACCACTCTACAACAACATATTACAGATGCATGAAATCTAATCTCAACCCCAGAAATGTTTGTGGTAGACAACATATATGACATGCATGTGAGGATATCACTTGAGAACATGGCTCTTGAGAATTTAAAAAATAAATGGGAGAAAATGATGGAGGAAATCAAAGCCTCACACTCTCACATTTTTGAAAATTTGTAAGTACCTTTGCCCTCATTATCAAAAAAGGAGGAAATGTATACATATGTATAATATACTTTAGTAGAAAAAGGAGGAATGTATACATATGTACAATATAATATATAAGGATATGTATAATTTATGTACAACAAGAATATATATGTACATAAACTTACACTTACCGACATATGCATAGGGGGAGTCATTTCATGACTGAAGAAGAAGTATACACAGGTGTACATACTAATACATCAAGTATGTTGCACACATCAGTTTTTGATACTAATGTCAAAGGGGGAGATTGATGACATTAAGTTTTTCCATTAGTATACTTAAAGGGAAAAACATGATAAAGGTCATCAGTATAAGCATAACCGGTGGACAACAAGCATACCCAACGAGATGAAAATGTCTTTTGTGAAAATGCTAAGTATAGAATTGCCCGACAAACATTGACAAGAGTCAAACCGACGACAAGCATTACTGACGATACAATTTTTAGAACATTGCCGACAGAGTAGAAAATGCATACTCGACAAATAGTTCAATTAAGGGACACCAATGGAGTACAAAACCAATAGAACTGACAGAGGAGCTCGACCATCAGAACCGACAGTCAGTTACAAAACCCACAAAAAGTGGATCTGACTTTACACGTCAGATAAAACATTGTAATTCTATTTATAGAGTTTTTATTTGTTTTAAAGCTTTACTTGAGGGTCAAGCAAGCAAATTGTAAATTTTTTAAAGCATCCTAATGGATCTAAAACATATCTAACTAAAGATCAAGGTCAAGTTATAAACCTTGGATCTAGAGTTAATTTGAAAAGTGTGAATCAAGAATAGAGCTATAAACTAGTATAAATAGATGTTCAATCATTTGTAATGTATAGACTTGTAATCAGTTGATAAATGATAGTAGCCATGGAGAGCATCTAAGCAGTAGAAGAGAATTCATGCAAAGTACAGAAACAAATCAAATCAGTTATCAAGAACACAGAAAGGCTACCGACAAGCAGAGATAAGGTATCACTCAATTACTCAAGGTGATTACATTTACAGTGTAAGCTTTACAGGATCTATTATCAGCAACTAGAGATTGCATTCACTATCAGATCAACATTTATATTGTAGTTGCATTCTAACAAGTGCATCACAACTAAAATCCTTTTGTAGAAGGTGGAATTAACAGTTATTTGATAAATCTCTTAATAGAGTGCACATCTAATGGTGTTGCTAAAGGGTCTGGGGCCTGGCTCGGTTGGCTAAGTAATTCCGTTGCGGCTCTGCTGGTCATGAGGTCCAGTCTCCCCCCTACCCACTGTTATTGTACCCGGTTCATAGCTCCGGTCAAAAGCGTGAATTGAATAAATTTTCACCCCTCCAAGTAAAAAAAAAATGGTGTTGCTAAAGCTTCAAACAAAGTAGATAATAATAGGTCTCCACTCTAATACTCCTAACAGGGTAGATCATCAAAAGTGATCAATTGTAAACCTTTACCGACTACCTTCTTATCTGTAGATAGTGAAGTTTTGTGGGTAGAAATCCCCATCACAATTTTTACTTCCTAACAGGAGTTTTCTGTGATATCATATCATGTGTTATGTGTTATTTGTTTTCGTGAATGTTTCTTGAATGTTTACACATGTAAAGAACTTATATTATGATTTCACATACATATAGAAAGATGAATAGATAGATATGAATATACAAATCTAATGACAGAAAGGTTAATGGACCAACCACATAAAAAGTTTTAGAGGTACTGATTCACCCCTCCCCTCTCAGTACATCATTCCAATAATTCTAACAGGATAATCATAAGGAGAATGGAGAGCCCCAAATAGATAATGTTTTTGGGGACAAATAGGTGAATCCTGACATGGTCATCCATGGTTCCCTTTATTCTCTTCTTCAGGTGAATTGGGATGAGAATGTGGATGCAACCTCATACCAATGGGACCTCAAGATTGACAAGGAAAAGAAAGAAGGAGGAGAGGTTGTCCTCTCCTATTCAGGAAGATCTGATTGAAGAAGGGGAAATCCAAGAAGACAAGCACACTAATGAAAATGAAGATTCTGACTCAATTTGTGAAGAGAGGGTGGACCATCTAAGCATTGAGGATGCCCAACCATGTAACATTCTGGGGCGTACTCCCACCTTACAGTCGTCTTCCATTAGCTTGGGAGATGTGATGAAATCCACATTTCTTGAGGCTGATTTGCCTCCTATATCCATATCAAAGATAAGATCAAAATAGGGAGATGAAGAAGCTCTTAAGATTAATGCCAAGAGGGTACAACCTGGGTTGGACTCCTCTGAGATAGTGCAAGAGGAGGAGGTGCCTTTTACAACTGTCCCCAACAAGAAAAGGGGGGAAAAGGGGAGTACTTCTAAACCCAAGCTGCAACCTAAATCTACCCAGTAGAAAACTGTTAACACCAGAAATAGAGCTAAAGTTGATGTGGGAGCCTCATGCTCCTCTCCAAGTAGAAAGTCTACCAATTGGAAAAGGGATCAGGAAGCTTGAAAGAATATTACTGATGGTACATAGAAGACCATCCATGAGGTATGTACTCCAAGTAAAAAATGAAAATCCTTTCTTGGAATATTAGGGGCCTAAATGGGTCTCATAAACAAGATTTTCTTAGGAACCCGGTTAGGGACCAAAACCCTGACATTATTATGATTCAAGAAACTAAAATGACTAAGGAAAAGGTTGAGAAAATCAAAATTTTCAAGCACTGCGGTGTATTTGGTGAGAGTTTTGATGGTGCATCCAGAGGGATTGCTATCTTTTGGAACCTGAATCATATCAAAGGGGAAATATTGTCTTTAGAGGACAACTTGGACCTTCAATTATATTTAATCATATCAAGGAAGGTACCTCGTGGGTTCTGTCAAACATATATGCCCCCAATACCAGGATTGGTAAAAAAAAAATTGGGAAAGATTAGAAGAATGCAAAAAGCAGTTTATTAATGATAGCTGGGTAATTATGGTAGATTTTAATACCCCTTTGAATGAGAAAGATAGATCTAGTGGGGTATCCTCCCAGTTGGAAAGTCGCCTAGATTTGATGAATTTCATCAATAATCTAGCCCTTCATGATTTGGAGCTACAGGGTGCTAGCTTCACTTTGTCTCATAGAAGAGTTGGGGATGAGCTTATCCAAGTCCATCTTAATCCTGATCTCATATTTAATAATTGGTATAGAGTCTATCACTGCTCTTTGAATTCTCTTTCTAGGATTGGTTCTGACCACTCTCCTATCTCTTTTGTGGTTGACCCAATCTCTAGCAAGCATAACTTTCCTTTCAAATTTGAGAAGATGTGGACCTCCCATCCTAATCTTGAATCATGTATTAGGGAATGGTGGAGCGTTCTGGTGAAGGGTTCTTCTATGTTCAAAGTTTCCTAGAAACTTAGATTTGTTAAAGACAGTATTAAAAAATGGAAAAAGAGGTTTTTGGGGATATTTTTATGACTAAAGATACTATCAAACAAGAACTGAAAGAGGTGTAGGATAGGATTCAATCTGAGGGATATATTAATGTATCTATTGACTCTGTAAACATGATTTTGGTGAAATATAATGATATTATTGCCAAGGAGGAGGTGTTTGGAAACAACAATCTCGTTCCCTAGGGCTCTTAGATGGTTATAAAAATACTAGATTTTTCCACATGACCACTTTGAAACATAAGGCAGCTAACAAGATTGCTCATCTCTCTATCAATGGGAGCTCGTCTAAGGAGGAAGAATATATAAGGAAGGAATCCTCCCTTTATTCGATGGATGATAATCTTGATCCCTCAACTCAAGATTAGTTTTTGGAGGGCACCCAAGAGATGGTTGGGGAGCAGCAAAATCATATTATGGTTGTGATTCTTGATGAGGAAGAGGTTAAATTTTTGGTCTTCTCTTTTGAAGGTAGCAAGGATTCGGGCCCTGATGGTTTCCCTATTTTCTTCTTACAACTTTTATGGGGTATTGTTGGAAAAGATGTTAATAGAGTTAAGGAGTTCTTTGGAGCCAGAAATTTGTTGAAGGAACTTAATGCTACTTTTTTGGTGCTAATTCCTAAGAGGGCTGATGTTGATTCTTTGGACAAATTTTGTCCTATAAGCTTATGTAACTCTTTCTATAAAATTATTTCCAAAGTTCTTACCTTGAAGATCCTTAAATTCCTCCCTTTACTCGTATCCCCCCATTAGAATGGATTTTTTCTTAGGAGGCAGATTTTGGATTCTACTATTATTGTTCATAAGAACATTCGCTCCCTAGAGGTTTCTAAAAAGTAAGGTTTTCTCATGAAGTTGGACCTCTCTAAAGCCTATGATAGGGTTGATTGTAATTTCTTGTTCAAAATCCTCAACGCCTTCAATTTTAACAACAGAGTTATTCAACTCATTGATCAATTGGTCTTGACCCCCTCTTGGTCGATTTTGGTTAATGGGTCCGCTTCTCCTTTCTTCAAACCTTCCAAGGGCCTTAGACAAGGGGATCCCATCTCCCTGGTCCTTTATTTTATTATGGTGGAATGCCTTGGTAGATTCACTGATAAGTTAATTCGGCAAGGGAAACTAATTGGTATCAATCTGTCTTCTTCCAATATTGTATGTTCTCATCAGGAGCTTGTGGATGACACCATTTTAATGGGTTTTTCTTCCATAAAAGAGGCTAAAGTTTTGAAGAACTCTTTAAATAGCTACAATTGTGCCTTGGGGAAGCTGGTCAATTGGTCTAAAAGTTCTCTATTTTTTATTAATACCCCTATGGAAAGACATCGTTGGATTACAATGATCCTCAGGTGTCATATCAAGGTGCTTCTGGATTCATACCTCAGTCTTCCTTTAGGAATGAAGCTCCCAGACTCTTTCTGGTACTCTTGGGTGGAAAGATTTAATAGGAAGCTCGTTGGCTCAAAAGGATCTATGTTGAGTCAAGCTGGTAAGGTCCAGCTTTTGAAATCCTCCTTGGAAAGCCTCCTGGTTAATGCTTTGAGCCTTTTTAGACTCCCGACCAAGTATGTTAAGCTCATCAAAATAATTTAGAAAATATTCCTCTGGTCAAGGCTAGAAGACAATAAAAGAATATCCTTAATTTCTTGGGAGAAAGTTTGTGAACCTAAAAGACAGGGCGGTCTGGGGTTTAGATGTATTAGATCTGTTAATAATGTCTTTCTTGCTAAGTAAATATGGAGAATTCATGAGAGGCCTTCAGAATGGAACACTATATGGAGAAGTAAGTATCTTTATTCTTGCCCTGATAGATGCAGTTTCTTCCAATCTCAAGGCATTCCCTTGGGATCCAGAATTTGGAATCAAGTCTAGAAGGATAAGAACATTGTTTCCCTTGGTGCTGCCTAGCAAGTCGGTAATGGGAGAAAGATAAGGTTTTGGGAGGATAAATGGATTTGGAATACCCCCTTGAGTGAAGTGGACTCATCCATGCCTTTCATTCAGGATTGTAAAAATAGATTTGGCACTTTTGTTGTTGATTATTGGGGCTCTGATCAGTGTGTGGATCTTCGGGGATCATAAATTCCATCCTTCCCCTTCATAAGGCTCTCTATTATGTGGTCTTACATCCTAAGGTGAAAGACAATATCATTTGGTTAGGCTCCCCCTCTGGATCTTACACAGTGGCCTTTGTTGTCCTTATGTTGGCCAAGACTCAGTAACCCTTGCCTTGTTGATCTAAGGCCTAGTTTCCCAACCTTATCCCTAATGTGAATATGATTTTCTGGATTCCTTTGCAAAATAAAATATTAACTACTGACAATTTTTGTCATAGAGGATTGTTCATTCCCAATCGGTGCTACCTTTTACTGGTCGAAGAGGAATCAATAGAAAATTTACCTATTCATTGTTCATCCACTACCTCTGTTTGGAGCATAATTATGCATCTCATCAACTTATGTTGGGTTCTCCCTAATTTTGTTCAACATTTCTTTAGGAAATGGTGTTGCCCCAGTTCCAACAAGGCTGGGAAATCTATTTGGTCCCTCATCCTACCTCACTTTCCTTGGGTAATTTGGAAGGAGTGAAATAATCATATCTCTAGAGATACAACTCTCCCCTTTGATATTGTATTTGAAAAATATTTGTAGAGCTTTCTAGGAGAATGCCAATACTGTCACTGCTATGAAAGGGATTCTTACGGATCAGAGTATCATCCACCTGGGGAATCCCTATGCGGTGAGTCTCAATTAGCCTTCCATGAATGCTAGAGAAGGTTGTATTTAGAACTTTCCTCCTACTGGTTGGGTTAAGGTTAACTTTGATGGTGTGACCAAGGGTAACTCGGGACTAGATGGGTGTTAGGGAGTGATAAGAGATGACAAGGGCCTGTGTTTGGAAATCATGGCACTCCCCTTGTAAATATAGACCAACCACCTTGCTGAGGTGATGTGAGCTTACCAGGTTTTGAAGCTTTCCAAGAAGTTGAATTTTTCTAATGTCTGGATTGAGGGGGACTCCAATAATATCATTAGATGCCTTAAAAGTATTTTCCCCCTAGTGGACTATTAATATCTTAATATCCTCCTCCTTGGATATTATAAATTCCTTTGATAAAATTCATATCTCCCATGGCTATAGGGAAATAAATACTATGGCTGACTAGTTAGCCAATGTTGGAGTTAAAGCTGACTCACCCATCACATGGTATGGTGAGCTGGAGTTTAGTTATGTTGCCAAGGCCATGTTAAGGCTTGATCCTACCCATGGGAAAGTGGGATTTAATTTCAATTATTCCAATAATGAAGTAAATTGATAGATTTATTATGAGTTATGGTGATATCATTCCTTTCAACAGATTGGATATTTATTTCTCAGGGCCTTTACATGCTTTTTGGGTTTAAAGCTTTAATCGGTTCTAGTATTGCCAAATTTGGTAGTGACAAAAGGACCTTCTATCTTCTGTTTATCCTTTGTGTCATTTGTGTTGTGAACTATAATCTTGATAAGCACAAAATGGGAGGTGACAAGAAGATAATTGAGCCCTTCATGTGTGATGAGTGGAGGTTGATGCCTAGGGTTGGAAAGATTTTACATAATGGTAAAGTGACTATGTTTATGGAGAGACTCCATGATTGTAACCCTGTGGTTACTAGGTTTTTTAAGAAAGAATTGCGGGATGGATGTATGAATATTTGTGGGAGAAATGTGACTGTTGATGAAGGGATTATTATTGAAGTGTCAAGGCTTCCCCTTGAGGGCATTAAGTTTTATAGGGATTGTAAGATCATAGAGGCCACTGTGAAAAGATTTCCCAAGGAGGAGGAAGAGAAGCAGAGGCTAGTTAAAAACAAAAAAAACTACTTCTCTCCGACTGTCATCAAGATGATCTAGCGGAGGGTTCTGTTTGTGATCATGCACTACTTCACCTTGGATGGGCGCTTTACGTGCATCTATGGTTACCATTTTGTTTTCCTCAACCACTTTCGCTGCGGGGAAAAGGTATCTCTACCTTTTTAATTGTATAGTTCCTTGAGTGCCAATATTGTTGATTCTAGGACTAACCCAAGTAACAACATAACATCCATGAGGGTCTTATGGTGTTAATTTATGACTATTTTAAAATTCATACTGTTGAGCGTCCTATTATTGAAAATGTGGGCTTAGATGAGAATTCTGGTGAAAGGGATGATGAGGATGAGGGTTCTGAAATGGAGGCCGAGGGGGATTTGGATACCCTGTTAAGTGGGTTTTTAAGAAAAAAGGGAAAACAAACACTCCTTCCTCCTCCTTGGCTATCAAGAATAAAAGAAGAAGACCTGCTCGGGGTCTAGGAAGAATAAACAAAAAATTGAGGACTCTAAGAGTGATTGGAAGGAGGATGAGGCTGAAGATGATGGGGGTTCAGATATTGAGGCTGAGGTGGAGCTTGTGGCTTCCCCTCCAAAAAAGAAAACAAAGCTTTCTCCCTCCAACACCATGAGAAAAGATAAGGGTTTAACTCTTGTTCCCTCCCCTCCTCCTAACTCCCCTAGGGCTGTAGGGTCTTCCCAGGGTGATCTTTACCAGAATAATGTGATCATGGATGATGGAACTACTTGTGGTGGTAAGGAATCTGTCAACTTGGAGAATGATCCCTCCATGGAAGGTGTCATTTTTAGTGCCCTGGATGTTCACAACAAAGATAATATCCCACAGATGGCTAAAAATGGTGCCTTGGGCTTTTTTTTAAATCATAAATTTGGGTCTCTCAAGAGGTAAAGGGGATCAAAACCAAACAAAATGCTCCGTCCAGCAAGTTGGATGCCCTAAAAGTGCTAGGTGTGGGAAAGGAAAACACTTTCTTTGATAATGTGAAAGACCTTACTAAAGTTGTGGGTGATGTTGAGGCTATGGCAATAGAGTTTGACAAGAAATTTTATGTCATGGAAGCTACGATTGATAACATTGATGTGACCCTGAAGAAAATTGAGGAACAAAGTTATAATATCCTTAAGGCCTCTGCTGAGCATTTAAAGATTTTGGTGGGGAAGTTGGAACAGATAAACCAGGAGAAGGCCATTGTCCATGTTATGCACCAAATGTTGTACCCTATAAAACTCTAAAGTTTGATAATCTGGCAAAACATGGGATTCAATTCTGCATGTGGGATATGCAACTTGAAATAAAACCTCTAGATTCTAGGCCGGTTCCTATTGGATAATCACCTAATTGACTTGAAACTTAAACTAAACCTTGGAGGGAAAAGGGATAGAAAGATTGCAAAAAAGAACTGAACAATAACAATAAAATATAGAAAACTCTATCCTACTAGGTGATACACCAAATTGTCATTAAACATATCTTTAAATGACAAGTACAAACTTCCTGTATAGGTTTGCAAAAATGTTTCATAATATGGTCAGGAATGAAACTATTAAGGAAAAGAAACTCTCACTTAATTAGCCTTCAAATCATAAACACATACTACAACCTGCAAATAGACACACACTCCAGCAAATGGGTACTTAAATGAGACAAAACAATCAAGAATGATAACATTCACAAGACTACTTTCATAAATCACTTATGATGTACTCAGAGATGTAGGAAAGGAAAAAGAAGACTAAAAAACTCAAATAATATCTTGCTCCAAAACTCAATCACTGTATATTTCAAAAGTATGAGTTACAAAAATATACCAAAATACCTCAAGGACATCAAACTGCCACAAAAAATTCTCCTTTGCATAATCAGAACTAACTCCAAAATGAAGTTATTACAAGTATTTATGTGTCAACATGAAACATCTCCATGAAAATAACACCTAAAACCTTGGGGTCGGTTTCAACAAGAAAAGCTATATCTAAGGTCCTTAAAAGTCTCCAAAAGGACATGGGATAAAGAAAAGGTCAAGCAAGCTATCCCTTTCAACATTAAGGTCCCTCAAAATGCTCCAACTTCCCTAAAAAATTTGGTTTGCATAACCACCAAGACTTAGGGCTAAAACAAAGTCTCCTACAATATTTGAATAATCAAATAATACATGTTCCAACGGTCACCCTTGGCACAAAAAACCCCATCAATGACCCAGATCACAATCTTATTTAATCTTTAAAACATGGTTGTCGATCTCTTTTTAATACGCCCACGAGCCCATAACATCTGGCAGTTCCACATACACCTTTGGTCCCATTTTGACTTTCATTGACCAAATGATACACGCATCACACAAGTGTGATGCCTCAAAGGATAAACAACCCGCATCTTGATTTCAAGGCAAAGCGTTGACCACACAATGAAACTTGATCTGACCACCCCTTATCTCCTTTTGAAAACCTGGACCCAGGATCTAAGATGGCCACATGGTGAGTAGGTGTAATTCCTCAATGAATAACTTCATCCCATCTTTCCTTCATGGGATAGTGTCAGCCGTCAGATAAAACTTGACTTGATAGATGTTTACTTTACTTTTAGCCCCAGCTTGGCCCGCCATGGACATGTGTCAAGCAGGTGTAATGCCTTAATGAGTAAACCATTCTTCATGGGATAGTGTTAGCCACATGATCAAACTTGATCTGATAGATGTTTATCTCATTTTTAGCCTTCAAAACCGACGACCCCACAATCTGATCAAAATACGTGCCTTTTGTTCTAGAGGCATCACGCTAGCCATCAGATGGAAATAAATTTGACCATCCATTTTTAACCTTTAGCCTTTGCCTTGCCCGCCATGAACACATGTCAATCTGTCGCAATGCCTTGAAGGGTAATGATCGATCATCTGACGATCAAGGCAAAGTGACAACTGTTCAATGAACCCAGATCTCTAGGAACCTTATCTCGCCGCTGGCCAAGAAGAAGCGGGCCCCATAACATCCAAGATCTCCATGTGTAGCATGGGCGTAATGCCTTGAATATTATTCAATGTGTAACTTCCCTTTGAGGCAATGCGACCACCATTAGATCAAATAAAATATGATCTAACTTTAATTTTACCTTTGTCTCCACTCAGTCCCACCATCTACCACATGTTGCTCAGGCACAATGCCTTGATGATTATACTGGTTGCATCTTGTGATTAAGGAATCATGCCTACCGTTAGATCAAAATGAAACCACTCGACAAATGGGAAAAGATAAAATGTCGTGGGGACTTTAGACTTAGGAAAAAATAAAATGAAGGTCCCACTAGAACATTAAGAATAAAAGGAAAAGGGCCCCGCGCACGACTTAAAACCCATGGGTTAAGGACTTAAGTGGCTCCTGGAAAAAGTAACACATGATTATAACAGGCACAAAGGAGGCCTAGGGTTTTAATTCCATGGAATATTTAGGGATAAATTTTTTGTAGTTAGGGATGAAGAACATGGCTCCATTAATGCAGAAAAAGGCAGGATAGCACCAAAGAAAACCATTGCGTAGGATATGAAATTTTGGGTAACATTTTTGAAAAATTTTGCTATATGTTTGCCTGCTAAACATAGGAAACCAGTATCCTTTAACATTCCGTTGGGCATTGAGTCATAAAAGGCACAAAACTGAAACTCTTGAGAAACAAAAAAAACTAAAAATAGACCAATGTGGGATACCAATTGGGCATAGATTTATGGCTTATGGTGTGGTAAGATCCCCTATCATGAGTGATAGGTGTGTACCCAAATGGTTTCAGATGTTGACATGTTCCTTAGGCATTCAATGCATGGGACTGCATGACAACAACCTAAGACTTTTGGAAAAACTACAACATCAACATGTGTTGAAAAACACTTGGGGAAAACCGAAAACCAAAACATAGTGCAACAACACTTTATTTAGCAAAACTAACTTAATTACAAAGTAGGACATACCAAAAAACAAGGTTTGAGGTGAAAAACATTGACTAGTACTGGAAAGCTTTCTCCTTCAAGTGTTGACAACTGAAAAACATTATGCTCCTTGCATTCTGTTATCACAAATGGGCCTCCCCAAAATGAATCAAACTTAGTATGCTTACCCGACCTGCTCTTGAGTTCATCCCACTTGAGTACTATATCATCAACATTAAAGTTCCTTGATCTTTCCTTTTTATTAAAACTCCTCTTGATTTGCATATGTTGAAACTCCATAGTCTGCATAGCTTTGTATCTACTCTCCTCCAACTCCATAAGCTGAGCATAACATACTTGCAAAGGATCTCCCTCCTCAAAAAGAACAAGCTGACTTGCAAGGTCCAAAGCTGGTAACTCAGCTGAAATATATAAACGAGCTTCTTTACCATAGACTAGAATGTAAGGAAAATTCCCAACTATATTCTTAGGAGTAATTTTTTCCATCCAAAGGGTAGCCTTCAAGTTAGAGTGTCAATCCCGCTGATTATCTTGCAAAGTCCTCTTGACTATTCTGATTAAATTCTTATTGGTAGACTCTACCAATCCATTGCCCCGAGGATAGTAATTTGAGCTAGTGCTAAGATATATACCATGCTTGATTTCCAATCAGTCACCCTCAATCCTATGAAAGCAAGTGCATTATCAGATATTATAGAATATAGAATTCCAAATCTGTGAAAAATATCATCATAAAAGTTTAAAACAACAGTTTCATTAGCCTCTTTTAATGTTGTTGCTTCTATCCAATGAGTGAAATAATCAATTTGTAGTGATTATCCACTTATGTCCTGCACTAGATGGGGGTCTTGTTTGGTTTTTATGTATGAAGACTTGGTGATGGTCATTTGGCTTCCTCCTCTGTTATAGCATGATAGTTGATGTATGTGGTATGTTGTGGTGATGGAGTCCTAGTTTGAAGAACTCCTTGTTGCTTGTTTTCTTTCTCTTTGAGTGACTTGTGATTTCTCTTGAGTGACCTATTTCTTTTCCCTATGAGTGTGATGTTATTGATCATGTATGATTAGACTTACATCTTGTAATGAATTGACTTTATTTGATTTGTGAACTATGTTGTGTGAGTGTTGTAAATCAACTTGAGATTATGATTGATTATGAAATTGTAAAGTAAATTATTGCTTGTTCAATACATTGTGCATTGCTTAGAAATATATATCATTTATTAGGATTGCATTAACATATTTAGAGTTGTACCTCATTATTATAGATTGATTGGGTAAAGAACCTAGGTCCCCAAGTAAAATTATGCATTGCATCCATAGTAGAACCTTTAAGCTATTTGTATCATTTTGCAAATGATTGATTAAATGTTAATGGTAGTAACATAGTAGAATTCATAATGCATGAAGTTGCATAAAGATGATGTTAGAAATATAAAAAATTGTCTTCCTTGAGTGATTGTGTGCATATTCTAACATATCTAGCGTGAAATATCTTGGATGTCGTGAAGTGACTACTCCCTTGAGTATGGCTACTCCTAGTCACCTTGTTATGTGAAATGTTTTTATATTGATTATTCATTTTGGATTGATTGATATCTTGTTGTGTTGTATGTGGTCAACATTAAATTCTTTTGAATTTTCTTATGAATGATTTAGTCACCCAAATCTCTTTTCGTTATCTATTTTGTGGTGTTAGTCACATCTGATTTGTTGTTGGAATTACACACTTTTATGGTTTAATGTTGGACTTTGGAAGTTCTCCCACTTGGGTTTTCCTTGGACTTGTATGGTGGCTATTCTGAATGTTTTTGGTTGTTGACCATGTTTCGTGATAAGTATTGTTTCTATCATGTTCAATGTGGACCTCTGATAGTATGTATAAGGGAGGACAATGCAGAGATTGCACTGTAATTGTATGTTATCGACTTCTAGGAGTAAGCCTAGTTTTTGGGGAGGAGGATGTAATACCCACCTCTTAGTTTGCTTTTCAGTTTTCAGTTGCTGAACTCTTTTAGGCCTTTTTATGTATGTGTGGTTTATGTCAGTTGATCTTGAGGATATTTATGTATTGCATATCATTATGTTATTGATTCATTGCTTAGTATGTTATATCTTCTGTGTACATGTGATTTATGGTGGTTTTATGATGTTTATGTATATGTTAGAATTTCATTTGGATTATGGTTTTCTAACAAACCCAAAGAAACTTGCATGCAAGACTGTCACGAAGTAGAAGCAAGATAGAAGAGAAAAAAGCAGCTATGGTGGCCAAAAAGGCAGAGAGTTGAAAACCATGTTGCAAGAATAAGCTTCTATTAACAACAATAAAATGATT
>MU228482.1:84766-134734 GCA_018584345.1 Thuja plicata
ATGGAAGGTACACTCACTTGACAAAGGTGGATGAGCCTAAAGCGGCATAAACATCATAACCCCCCATGGCACTTTATAACACAGTGCGAGTACATCAACCGAACAAGGTGTACAAGATCCAAGAATGAAAAAGTAGGCACTTTATCTTAGTGCGTTTATAGAAACAAGAATGCATCAGAAGGAGCATGCAAGCTCAGAAGTCAGAAAGAAGAGTGGGCTATGAACTTAGAAGAAGAGATCCCAGGACCTGTAGAACCAAGCACACCACCAGAGGGCATAAACTGCCAAACACAGAGGAGTGAAAACCTGGAGCAGAATCTGGAAAAATAACCTCTGCCACTAAAAAGCACACTGAACTAGCTTTCCGACGATATCTTGTTTGCCGAAAAAGGAGTCCGGATGAGCCAGATATGACTCCCGGAAGGCAAAAAGAGACATCAGACTTCAACAACAAAAAATACTATTGAAATGGTGGAACCAAAAACCCTAACCTCTATCATCAGAAAGTGCTCGGAAAGAGCTTTCCGACGGTATATGGAAGTCAAAAAAGACCCCCGTATGCTCCCTGTAGAGCGAAAACAGACAGGTAGGGTCAAAAAAGGCCTCAGAGAAAAAAATTAAGCCCCTAGGGCTAAAAAAAGTCCGGCCCCTGGGCGCATGCGCGCTCAGGGGGTTGGGCCGAAGCCCCCAGACCCTCATATGACTGCGCGGGTAGTATTAAAGCCCGCGGGGGCAGCAAAAATCGCGCCACTCGCGGGGCGGAGCTGGGGCGGAGGAACCGGCGGCCGCTATGGGCGGCGCAAACAGACAGGCGCCGAGCGCAGCAGACGGGCCGAGGAGCGGCTGAGCGAGCTGGGGGGCTGAGAGGCAGGGGAGGCCGGCGGGGCGGTGGGGGCCGCTGAGCGGCGGCGGGGGCCGCAGACTGGCGGGGCGGCGGGTGGCCACGGGGCGGCGGAGCTCGCAGAAAATATAGTGCCTGCGGTGGCCAGAGGGGGGCGCTACCGGCTGGGGCCGAGCGCCGGTGGTGCCTTTCGAACAACACTGTGTGCGTAATTAAAACCTAAAAAATATTAAAAAAATATAGGTTTTTTAAAAAAAATTTCGATTTCCGTGCCCGTACGACCCTGGGAGGCCGAAAAAAATACTCCAGATGCCCCGGTGTCCAAAATGGACAAACCTTATATGGATTCTGGGGTTTTTGGGCCTTCTGGACGCAATGGTAGTGTTCGTTTGGGCCCAAAGTGCCTCAAAAAATAGAGACCCCCCAAAACCACTAAAAAATGCCAGAAAAAGCCTGGCAAGCTTCAAACCCTCGAATGCTTCAGAAAAGACTCGAACAGCCAGCAGCAAGAAGGCTTTGATACCATGTTAGATTTCCAGAACTGTAAATCAACCCAAGAAACCTGCATGCAAACACTATCACGAGAAGCAAGACAGAAGGCAGAAAGCTATGGTGGCCAATAGGCCAGAGAGTTGAAAACCATGTTGCAAGAATAAGCTTCTATTAACAACAATAAAATTATTACAATCTCTATGAAGAAATGAAAGTGGTGATTCCTTATAAAGGATACTGAAACCCTAAAAGGGAAACTTCTAGGAAATAGAAACTGCCTAAGTGAAACTTAAGCACTAAAGAGTATAATAGGCTAATAATTAAATAAAATTATTAGCTAACTATGACAACTCTAACAATACTGACCCTAGATGTATATGCACATGGATCATTTGTATTATTTGCATTTCTATTTGATGTGCTTGGTATGGTATGGGACAGAGTCGTAGTTACTTGCTTCGGCGAGATCCGCATGATAAACTAGTCTCAACCATTGTTTGCTATGTTATATATGCATGTATGTTCATCTTTGTGATGACATGTTTACAGGTACCGGGCAACGTCTTCCCTGAATTGAAAGGAGTGAGTGTGTCCTATCACAATATCTCAATGGTAAGAGAGGGTAGATAGTATTTAGGTCCAAATCCTACCCTAAGCCTATTTTCCTAAGTATTGGACAAGTATCAGTTTGTCTACCTTACTCGGATTCGTCTAGTTGACGTAAATTTGTGGATCACATCCTTATGTGTGTTTGAGGTTGATTTTGTTGATTTCAGTTGAGTACATTGATATTGTATTATTTATCATGTTATTTATGAAATTGATTATTGTTAGAATTAATTATTAAATATAGGGTATTTAATTAATTAAAAATTAAATTAAATACCTATGTTTGATTGAGAAAATTAGTTAAAGTACAAATATGGAATATTTGGATTTAATTGGAAATTAGAGTTATATTAGCTTTTATGCTTTATTAAATAATTAAATATTTGAGTGCATGGATAAGATTGAGCTTTAAATATTTAATCTATTTAATATATTATTTAATTAATTACATGTGCAAGTTAATTATTGAAAATTGGAGTTTGAATTCAAAAGGCAAGTTGTATTTGAGAGTCAAAGTTGAGTTGCACAATTAAAGAGATATTTTAATTAATAATTATTATTTTCTTTTAATTTTGAGTTGAGTCCTTTTAGGTTTTAACTAGTGTGTTGTCATTATGGTTTGTATGATTGGGGGAATTAATCTATTTAATATATTATTTAATTAATTACATGTGCAAGTTAATTATTGAAAATTGGAGTTTGAATTTAAAAGGCAAGTTGTATTTGAGAGTCAAAGTTGAGTTGCACAATTAAAGGGATATTTTAATTAATAATTATTATTTTCTTTCAATTTTGAGTTGAGTCCTTTTAGGGGTTAAATGGTGTGTTGTCATTAGGGTTTGCATGATTGGGGGAAGTTGATTCTCTTTAGGAGAATTCTCCTCTCATTTGGTGAGAAGGTAGGGTTTTGGAGGATTTTGGAGAGCTTTTGTGTGATCTTGGCATATTGGAGAATTTGTGAATTTTGTGGTTGCATGTTGTATTGAGGCTTGGTGTGAATTCTTGGTTTTCTTATGCTTGGAGGATTCAAGGTTCAATCTTCTTCAAAGGCATACTTTTCTCCGTTTCTTGCATTAGATCTATGGTAGGGTTTGTGATCCTTTTGTTGATTTTAATTCTTGCAAAAACCTGTCTTCTTCGTGCTTGTTTGATGTTGTCTCCTTGATTAGGAGTTATTTTGAAAATATTGTTAATTTGGGTGTTCTTGAAACCCTAAATCCATAATTTTTAGGAAAAATTATAATTTAGCATAGTAAGGTTATGTTGTTCGAATTTCGTAGAAAAATTCAATATAAAACTCCTAGAAAACAAAAAAATTCAATTGTCCTATAGTTAGAACTATAGAGGAAAGGAAAATATTTGCTTAGAAAATTAATCTCTTTCGAAAAAAAATTAATTTTCTTGAAAAAAAAAAGCTCTCTGGAAAAATAAATAATACAGAGAGAATTCACCTGTCAATTTAAAATGAGGAAAAAGACAGAAAGGAAGAATTAAAAAAAAAACAAAAAAAGAAAGTGCTTTTAATATTTCCGTTTTTGAAAATTAGTTTAAAAGAAAAAAAATCAAGTTGGTTTAAAACAAATTTTGAAAGTATTTTAAAAAAAAATTTCAAAAAAAAAAATTTCAAAAAAAATGGAAGAGGGAAGGTGGGGGCCACCAATCCCCCCACCCCCCAAAGTGGCGCGGGGCTCGTGCAGCTAGCGCGACAGCCAAGGCCGCTGGCATGATAACCGAAGCTGCCGGCACGACAGCCAAGGCCGTCGGCCACGACCAAGGCTGTGCCCGCGGCTCCTTCCTTTAAGGAAGGAGGCTCGCGGGTAAGATAAAAGGTGGGTGGGGGCCACGTACCCCCCCACTAAATTTATTATTTAATTTATAATTTTGTTTTAAATTAAATTAAAACTTAGTTTTTAAATTAAGCTTTATTTAATTAATATTTATTTTAATTAATATTTATTTAAATAATGTTTATGTTAAATTAAATATTTAATACATGCTTTCTTTAATATGTTTTATTTTATTTAATGAAATTTATATTTATTTAAATATGCGAAGGTTGTTAATTATTAATTTTGTTTATATATATTAAATGGATTTAATATATATTTAAATAAAGGATTAGTAGTTGTTAAAATTGATTTTTAATAATGAAGGTTATTAATGTTAAGGGAATATTTATTTCCATGGAGATTTTATCACATAAGAGTTAATTGTTTATGAAAAAAAAATAGTATTAATATTGAGTTAATATTAATGTCTATTAGAGATTATATTCATTTCTTTTTTTACATACTATTGTAATTATAGTCAGATTTAGTAATTATTTAAATAGGTTAATTTATCTATGTGACAATTTATAAATTAACCTATATGAGCTTTAATTATGTTCTTTTGGGATATTTAATTATATTTGTGTTAATAATTCTATTAGATGAACGAATTTGCATAATAGGAAATTATAATTTTATATATCAATGCGCTTTTTTAGCTCTTCTGAAAAAGTGTTTTACCATGTCATGACGTATTAATCTAGATGTTATTGGAATGATGTGCGTATTCCTTTATGTTGTGAACTTTATCATGTTGGGAAACTATTAGGGTTTTGAGATTTGATTCGTCATTGTATCTTGCATGTTTTTCCAGTGCATATTTCCTATAATGATATTTTGGTTCAATTGTCTTTTCTGAACCCAGTGTTTCTGAACTCAGGATATGTGACCCTTTGAGAATGTCTCATGTTATTATGGTTAGTTGAGAACTAGTAGTTCCTATATGGGTAGGAACCAATTTATGAGATTATATTTGACCTTGAGCTTAGGGGGGTGGTTAGTTAGGTGCATCTTAGGGTAGTGGCTACAATAGGATTCTGAGGCCCAAAGAGGCCAGTCCAGGGTGACCTATCGTAAGTTTGTAAACAAGTGATAACTTAATAATAAAAATTGGGGTTTACATTAATTACAAGATTGATCCTGATGCATCGTTCATGCCTTGAGTGCTTGTAAAGACTAAGGATGAGAATGAGATGATACCTAGAGAGTAGGTATGATTAGATTCCTCGTCTTAATGAGAGGGTATTCTAGTTCCGCATGTGTTATGTTGAGGGTTTGGGGTCCAGAGTGGCCAGTCCAGGTTAACTCAAGTGATTGACCATGTGATGGCACTCCCATAAAATGTAGCCTAAGTCTCCTCCATAGGTCATGTTTTACCATTTTATGGTTGTCTTTGGCACTTGGTGATTTTGTTTTAGTATTTGATTTATGTTGGTGTTTTGGATATGTTATGTATGTTCCTTTACCTTTCTATGGTGTACCTTTGTTTTGATCTTGGATTTCCAGTTGTCTTGATCTTTCCATCCTTATACTTTTTCTTTATTCTTTCTTGTTGTGATAAGAAAGCTTCTAGGATCTTCCTATGTGTTCTTTATGATGGCTTTTATACCTTTGATTGCCTTCATGTTGTATACCTGTGTGAGTGGGCTTGTTATTATCTCCTCAGTATGGTGGGAGTGGACCTTTGGTTCCAAGTGGTCGGGTGGTAGTGATTCTTATTACCATTGAGATCCAACGGTTCTTCTTCATACTTGGATGATCCTTGTTGCAGTTTCATCTTCCTATTCTTATGGAGGCTTGTTCAGTTTCATGAGTTGTATATTTGTAACCATATGTGTATAATAATTGACATCCTTTCAAGGATGTATTGTATTGTATTGTTATGTATTATTGCATACCCTACGACTTGTGCAGTGGATGTTGATTAGGTTGTATACCTTTGGTATCATATGTATATGTGATATTATTTAATGGGATGTATATTATTATTGGATTCAATTGATGTATCCTTGATTTTAGTTCTTTATAGTTGTTATTTGTAGATTATTTTGCATAAGTAATTCTATGTCAAGGAACCCTCGAGAATTGTATCTTTGTTGAGTTGTACTTATGTGTATGTCATGTACATCATTGTATTGCTTCCGTGGTGTTATCATTATTGTTTGTAAACATTTAAAAAAAATTTATGCTGTTAACTCAGTGTCATGTTTAGGTTAGTTCTCCTGGGTTCCCTGGTGGGGCATTACACAAAATCATCCCAACCCTACGTACAACCTTAGAGAGAGTTTGTAAGAAACTATATCTTCAACAGTGTTCAAATGAGCATGTATCTCAAGATAAACCCACAGCTTATTTCAATTGGGTTTAACTTTTCAAAGGACAAACTGATTTATTTTGGCCACAAGTCAATTGAATTTAACCATGCAATATGAAAAGACCAATTGATAATAAAACAATAAATTTAATCAAAATTATGCAACATCAAACTACCATATTGAAGAAAATCGAAAGATTTTATCCAAGGGACTAATAAAAAATGAAGTTGAATCAATTCCCACAAATGAAAGAAAAAAACACTTATCTTTATTGATTTTGAAAAAATGGTACATCCAGGTTCATGTTACAGTTGTTGATCCAAATCTATCCAATCTTCAATAATAATAATGATAATAGTCCCTCCCATCTAGATGGTCTTGGAATCCCTATTTATATAAAGTCGAAGGGATGTGTACAAGCTTCAGACCAATGTGTCTCTTGATAACTAAAACCTAACCATAAGATCAATAACTGAACAATAGTTACAATCAAGGAATAATTAACATCCTTGTCTAAAAATGGTTGTCGACCATAAGGAATTGTAGACACCCAAAATTGACCAGGTGTCTTAATATCATCAAAATCTACAAATCTCAGCAAATTTCATCAAAATGCTCAAATGCTTCAAAATGGATCAAAATCAATTTAAAAGGACATTTATCAAATCAAAGTGGATTAAATCAAATTTAAATCAAGAAATTAATTAATCATGAAATCAAATAATTAAATACAAGCCTAAAAGGATTAATCAAATTATGCAATTGATTTTAATCAATTAATTGTATAGTTTAAATCAAAAATCAAAATGAACCTATTCCTTACATGGCCAAATTAATTAAATGGTTGAATTAAATAAATTCCTAATATCTTTTCAGCACAAATAAAGAGCCAATGAAAATTGAAAACACACACTTGCACATGGATCACTCCAATTTTGCATCTCAACCTCTCATTTACCCTTTAAAATATCATCCACTCATTTTGTCCCACCCTTTGAGGACAACGTTCAAATTGTCCCCTTATTTGAAACCATTTGAGAGATCAAACTCAACCAAGGATTAACCCATGATCAATTCACTCTACCCCCTACCCTTGGGATTTTACTATAAATATAAGCCATTTTCAAGCATAAGCAGATCCTAGAAAATTTGAATGCATAGCATCATCACTATAGGCAATTTGATAGAAATTGAGCATTATCTTGAACATTTTGAGAGTAAAATTGTGAGATTTGAGAGCATATCATGAGCATTTGAATTCATTTTTCATATAATCTTTGAGATAATGGAGCTAGATCATGCATTTTATCATTAATTTCTCATTCTAGGAAGGTCACTAGTAGAGATTAAGGCTGAGAGCTCTAGTTGCAAAGCCTAGTTAGAGAACCATGGAATGATATGGATGTTAAATGCAATTTTTTAGATTAATTTGCTTATTTATTTCCATAGAATTGTAGTTATTTGTCCTAATTTCATGAAGGTGTATTAACTCACACACAAATGACACCCACCGTGGGGCTTTAGGCCTCATTTCCATCATTTTTATCAAGTTTTGTCTGTTTTTGCTTCACTTTTATGTCTATTTTGCAGAAAACAGGTGAAGTGTCATGTACGAAGAATCTAATGACACATGTGCATAGTGAAATGACGCCTAAGAATTCCTTCTCTTTTCTTGTCTAATTCTTTCACTGCGTATGAGACAAAGTGTGACACATGCAAGCGTAAAGTGCCACCTCTGACTCAGGAAATGACGCGTACAAGCTATTAAGTGACGCGTACAAGATGTAAAATGATGTGTACAAGCTGTAAAATGACATGTACAAGCTGTAAAGTGATGCGTACAAGGGTACAAGGTGTTAAGTGACGCATACACTCTGTAAAGTGACATGTACACATAGTAAAGTGACACCTACAATCTGTTAAATGACGTGTACACACTGTAAAGTGATGCGTACACACAGTGAAATGATGCCTATAAGCTGTTAAATGACACCTACAGCTTTTTGTGTTTTATTGTTGTTAGATCATTAAATTTAGTTTTCTAACTCTCTGTTACTGTGTTTTTTGCAGATAAATAGACACCTGAAAGTACAAAAACCAGAGGTGCACATCAAAAGGCCAAGAAAAGAGGTAAGAGTTCAAAACAAGTACTTAAAAGAAATTCATAGTACTTTGATTTTGGAAAATTTAGAGAAGGAGCAGGATTTATTTGAGCATTATATCAAGGTTATTATTACTTACAAGAAAAGTTTTCCATCTCCTAGGTGATTTTATGCATTAAGTCCTTAAAATTGGTTTTGCAAATTTTACCAAGGAAATTAGTTGCATTGTCATTTCCACTTTCATATTTTTTCACTTTGTTCGATTGTGTTGACTAAATTGTTGGTGGAGCCGGAGAGGGAACGATCGCTACTAGGTGAGTAGAAAAAAAACAAAATCCATCAAAAATGCGCCTAACCTTTGCTAGCTTCAAAACAAGGTATTCTACTTAACAAGCTTGCATTGATCAAATTGTGGCAAATTCTTTGAATCTAGTATAATTAGGGACACCCTATTATTGTCCATTCAAATGAGACATTAGGTATATGCTCTCAACTTTTCAAAGTTGATCAAAAAGCCAAAAGTGTCAAGTTTGGGTGGTAGAAAGAAAGGGAGGATAATTGAACCACACACTTCATTTCTAAGAACCTCCTTGTCAAGGGGTTGAAAAAGAACAAAAGGTGCTTGAAGTTTTTGGAATGAAGAAAGACAATAGGGATATGTTTTTCACTCTTTGAGTGAATCAAACTCCCAAACTTGTTGGACTAACTTTATTTTCCACTTTCTATATATGCTATATCAATTAGAACTTTAGAGGGCTTGCCTCCCAAGAATTCCTTTATGAAGGCGGTGAGAGGGAATGACCCAAAGTGGGAGACAATCACTTTAGCCATGATATCATCCAACCCACTATAAATAAATGAACTTTACCTTAATTAGAAAGTGACTAAGTTGTGTGCAAGTTATCCTCACTTCCTCGAGTAGTCCTTCAGGATTGCGCAAAATCGTACTTTTGTGCATGTGGGAAGCCCGCAAGGGGGTAAAGGAACTTGACACAATTTATAATGGAGGTGTTCATTATAACCTGGTTAAAATAGTAAGCCTACCTTCTAGAGCCATTGTTAAAAGCCAAATTTGTTTGACTCTAGGTAGATTGCTTGAAAGACTTTCTTGTGATATACTTGTGAAAATGACTGAGAACATATACTTTTAGTGTTGTTTTAGGGATATGATGCAAATTTGATGTGTGTGTTGAGTTTATATTTCATTTTCAAGAAAGAATCTTCCCTGACAGATCTAATCAAAGACCTTAAACTTTTAAAACCTAAAAAACTTTGATCTATGAAGTGTCGCGTATTAACAATTAAGTGACACCTGCAGACAATTCTATGATACGTAAACAATTGAAACGATGCCTGACATTTGTCAAAAACTATGTAAGTCATTGGAAATGCTGCCTAGAAATAATTCAACAATGCCTATCAATAGGAAAATGCGGCATAATAACTGCAGAGTGCCATGTACAAGAATTCCAGTCAACATGTACTAGCATTAAAGTCCCGCCTACACACCAGGAAGTGACGCCCAAAAATAAAGAAGGGAAAACATGGGGCATTTCCCGAGGGTTTGGAAATATTTTGAAATCATATTTTGATACCCTTTTCGGAGTTATTCTTTGTTAGTAAAATAGATAGATCATATTCTTCAAATATCTATAATGATGAATCTATTTGAGAAACACATCAATCCTATGGTGGAGAATAATTATCGAGATCAAGATCAAAATCTCCATAGGACTCAATACGAGGAAGTAATAGAAGAACAAATTTTGGAAGCATCTCAAGATCCCATATTTATGGAAATAATGCACTTAATTTTGAAGAAGGATAAAGAAGCATATTTTTCTCCATTAGGAGCTACCCTTTCTCATAATGATGATATATCAACCTTAAAGAAGGACGAGGAAAAACAAAAGGATACATTATCTAAAACACCATCATTACGATCAATTTTTCCTTTTCTTTATGATGATGGGCCATCTATATCTTCATCTTCTTCACGAGACAAAACATTTAAGTGCAACAAACCTATCTTGGATCAAGGGAAATTTCATGACCACCCTATTTGCAATCAAGATAATAAAGATAATGAAGAGAAAGGTATCACTTTCAAGAAAGATCTAATGCACAAACCTCTACCTATAAGGTTTCTCCCATGGCCTTTACTCCTTTCATCCTTCGTTCATCTCACAAAGCTTCACAACTATCCAAAATTCCTCCATCAAAGAGTGAGCCTAATGCTGATACTTTCCACATTGACTATGTCTACCCTCAAGGGCTACCTCTAAAAGAAACCCAAGCTAACTTACATATTTCTACAAATTGTTTCCATGATTCAAAGATCTTGGACCCCAAAGTTTCATGTGCTTCGATGCCTATTCAAAAGGATTCTCCATCAATCTTCCAAACATTCCCCATGCATATCCAAGCATCTACCTTGTCCTTAGAAGTGGCTCCATGTCAAGAGGATAATACAAAGAGCAAAGAAACAAGTATCAATAAAGATCAAGATCAAGATGTTATACAATCCCCTCCCATATTTGATGAAGGTCCCATATCCATAGAAGCTTTTGATGATCCCCTTGCACCCTTTCATGTCTTCCACGCTGATATCCTTCCATTTCATGAACAAAGTGTCCTTCCAAGCTCTATACCTAGTCCAATTCCCAAGCAAGATCAAGATATCCCTTCCATCATTTCCAATGAACATATTGAAAATTAAGAGCAAAGCATCCTCTCTACACCATCCAAAGATCCTTGTTAAGATCAAAGTATCCCATTAACCCCTTGTCATGATCCTCCATATTCACCTCAAGAAACCATCATTCCTCCGAATCTCTTGCATGATAATAAATCCCTTCAAGATTCATTTGATCCTATAAAAGTTTCTCCTATGAAAGCTACTCATGATCCTATTGGTATAAAGATAAATCTTAAAGATGAGAACCTCAAAAATGCAACTCATGCCAAGGATATTGATATCCCTTTCACACCTTATCTTCCTCCATTCAAACACAACCATTTGCCTTCACCATCCTCCAAATCCATTTTGGGTTCCAATGTCCCAAAGTTAAAGTCTTCATCCCTTCCATCCATATTAGGTCCCTATATTCCTCCATCAATCATTCCTACCATCCCTAGCTCTCCATTCACTTACCCTACCATGTATCAAGATCAACGAAGGCACACATGCTTGAAGAATTTCCAAACCATATGAACCCTCCATATTATTCCCATTCACCCAAAATTCCTAAGTCTTTTGGAGACAATTTGGATGTGCAACATCAAAATCAGAAATCCAAGAATCCACATGTGTATAAAAATCACCATGTCCCATCTAATCGACATGTGAATGAAAAGAAAAAAGAAAAATCCAAAAGACCACAAACACCAAGAAAAAAGAAAAATCAAAGAAAATGTGGGTTCCTAAATCCTTCATTGAAGAAATGCATTCAAAAGCATCGTAAAAGAAAGAAAAATCAAAGACTATGTGGATTCCCAAGTCACTTTTGAAATACTTGCACACAAAAGAAAAATCAAACTTGACATTGAAGCTTCCAAAGGCTTCCATTCCATCTCCTTCCAAACATTTTCCACTTTCCAAGTCTAGTTTGGGTTCCTACATCCCAAAATCCATTATCTTAGCTACATCCTCACGTCCTTCATCCATTGTTCCTCCGTCATTCCACCGCCCTTCAAAGTGTGTGTCAAAGTTGATATTGCCAACATTTCCATCCAAAACATACCTTCTTCTTATCCTCACATTCATTATCCAACACATACTTTCCATCTTTCCATCCCTCTTATCCAATCTATGGCATAAAACCTTTACCAACATCTACCCTTATCCTCCATATGTGTCCGTGATCATCATTTTATCAATATCTTTGAGCATCCTGGCCATATTCATGGTTTATTATAGCATATCTTTCAGAAGAGCATTGTCCAAAGATCCAGATGTTTGGGAAATTTTGAAAAATACAAAAAAATGAAAAAAGAGAAAAGTGCCTTGGTGGCAAAAGTAAAGAGAAATCAATCCATATTATGGTGAAAACCACTTCTTGTGGTGCCTTGGACAAGTACCATGATGAAAACCTAGCAAACAGGCATCATGCATATTTCCTCCTCTTGCACTCTACACTTGGGTGCAAGTTTCATCCATGATATCCTCTATCTTCCTATCATTTATCTCACTTGCATCCATATTCCTTCTTTTACCTTTGGTCTTGAAAAGGTTGAACATATCCATAAGCATCAAGTATCTTGACACCGTTATCCTTTCCATCAGCTTATTCAGTTGTTGCATCCATGCTACCCTATCATGATCTTTCTTCTCCCCAATCCACCTTCATTTTTCCTCGACAGTCTTTCCGTAATCCCAAATCATCCCCTCATAGCCTCCATCACCCCTTTATCCTGATCATGCTATCATATCCACATCTTACCCAAATTGATCCATTGGTCTTGATCAGAAATGAAGGACGTAAAGTACAAAAATTGTTATAAAAAACCCCTTGACATGTCCACTCTTTTGGATCACACACTTTCATGACAATAAGATCCTTATCCCATATGCTATCTAGAACTACATCATTGGCTTCCATTGCTTATCCAAAAACATGTTTCGCATTTCTATATCCTTTTTCCTTAGCTTGGGTAATCTTGAGGAGATGGTTCTATGGGGCACATTGACATTCTTCATCCATTAATGACCTTTCCATTTCTAATCCATCAGCTTGCAAATCCATCCTTCACGTCCTATACCTTGCTAGACATTGGGGGCAAACCAATGTGATCTTGTTTGAGAGATGGTAAAATCTCTAAAAAAAATTAAAAAAAAAATCAAAAATCTCTAAAAAATAAAAAAAATAAAAAATCTCTAAAAAAATAAAATAAAAATAAATAAATAAAAAATCTCTAAAAAATCAAAAAATCAAAAAATCTCAAAAAATCCAAAAACATTAAAAAAAAATCCAAAAAAATCTTGCATAAAGTCTTTTAGTTGCATTATCGCAAACTAGGTTTCATTTGCCCAAGATTCACATGGTCTCATTTTTCACTTGGGGGCAAATCATTGGTTTTTGGTATAAACAGATTCAAACGTGCTACATCTTGGTCATATGACAGAAGCAGATTTTCAAATTTAGAGGAGAGATTATTTTGGAACCTTTGATGGATATCATTGTTCAACCCTAAACAGTTTGATCCTACAACATGATCCTTGAGTTTCATTGACTTATTTTATCAGGATTAAAAATTTACAACACCCTAAATGATCAGAATGTTTGGAATTCTTTTTGAAAATCTTGATACATTGTGATACACTTGAAATTTTTGATGATTTTCATTGACTTTTTTGAGTCATGTCTTTTTAGCTAATTGATGATGTTTCGACTAGATTGGCGATGATGGAGACCTGATGTTTTCTTTTCTTTTGTGTGACTGTTTGGAGGGAGATTCTTTAATTTGTGTGAATTCTTCTAAGGACATGGTCATCAAAGAACCATCAAGGACATTCATATAAGAAGGAGGGTTACCCTTTGTTTTTTATGCAAAAGGATACCTTGGATATTTCGATCTTCCATATCTTAATACCAAAATCCACTTGCAACATTGAATCCGTTGAAACTGGTATTCATACTCCCATAGTTGGTCATTCAACTAGTGAGGGTTGTACTAGTTTCCTAAAATAGGTTACCAAATGAGATGAAAGTCATATTCATATTCTTATGGTCGCAGTGGCACCAGTAAGGATTGTATCAACTCCTAGTTCCACAAAGCTCAATGATGAATATATATCTCTTTTGTAGTTCTTTCACAAAAAGATAGTGACCATTAGTTGCATTGCATTGTATTTTCATGATAGATTAATTGCATGTTTATGGGATTTTCCTTAATCAAGGGGGTGGAAGTTAATCATGGTTACATCATCAAATGTCTGATTCATCAAATTGATCAATGCTACATCACATATATCATCAATATACATCTTCTCACCTGGGGGCAACCTCACCATCTGATCAACTAGGAGAAACCTAACTTTGTTCATTACGTGTACCTACATCTGCACCTGAATCATATAAAATGACCCTATCTATTAGCTTCCCACCATTAACCTTCCAATCAATCCAATCCAATCGAATATCAATCAATCAAATCATCCAATTGATCATCTAACATTAGTCATTTATCATATCATCCATTTTCTCATCTTGAGCGCATCAAATTTCCTAACTCTAGATCTTGAGGAAGGAAAATCAATCTATTTGTTCGTCTCTCTAGATCTTGAGAGTGAATTATCAGTTTATCCAATCAATCCACTTGTTCATCTCTCTAGATCATGAGAGTGAATTATCAGTTTATCCAAGCAATCCATCAACCTACTTATCTTATCTGATTGACATCAATACCACATCAACCAAGTGATTCTGATTGACATCACGTGATATCTGATCATCATCACCTTATCTCAAACATCAACAACATTTTCTCAATCATAGTTGTTATCATCTTCTCTCATGATCGGGGCATTTTCAAATTGATTTCATCGGGAAATGAATCTCAATTTCCCAATCTCAACCAAATCATCTGAACATCATCTTGATTCAATTCCCAAGGGGGCATCATTATATCATCAAATCAGAGTTCTATATTAAATTTGGGGCATTAAAAATTCAAAATTTTATCAATGGGGAATTCTACATCTTATCAATCAGAGTTTTAAATCAAAGTTCTGAATCAGGGGTTTATCATCAAATCAAATTAGAAATTCAAATAAGAGTTGTGAATCAGGTTTTTATCAAATCAAATTAGATCAGTTATCAAATCAGAGTAGTTGTATCAATTAATCAATAAGTATCAAATCAATGATGAGGACATGCATATTTATTTGAATCAATGCGCTTCGCACATCAATTCAAAGAGGGGCATTTGTAGAGACCCAAAATTGACCAGGGGTGTTAATATCATCAAAATCTACAAATCTCAATAAATTTCATCAAAATGCTCAAATGCTTCAAAATGGATCAAAATCAATTTAAAAGGAAATTTATCAAATCAAAGTGGATTAAATCAAATTTAAATTAAGGGATTAATTAATCATGAAATCAAATAATTAAATATAGGCCTAAAAGGATTAATCAAATTATGCAATTGATTTTAATCAATTAATTGTATAGTTTAAATGAAAAATCAAAATGAACGTATTCCTTACATGGCTAAATTAATTAAATGATTGAATTAAATAAATTCCTAATATCTTTTCAACACAAATAAAGAGACAATGAGAATTGAGAACACACTTGCACGTGGATCACTCCAATTTTGCATCTCAACCTCTCATTTACCCTTTAAAATCTCATCCACTCATTTTGTCCCACCCTTTGAGGAAAACATTTAAATTGTCCTCTTATTTGAAACCATTTGAGAGATTAAACTCAACCAAGGATTAACCAATGATCAATTCACTCTACCCCCTACCCTTGGGATTTTACTATAAATATAAGCCATTTTCAAGCATAAGCAGATCCTAGAAAATTTGAATGCATAGCATCATCACTATAGGCAATTTGATAGAAATTGAGCATTATCTTGGGCATTTTGAGAGCAAAATTGTGAGATTTGAAAGCATATCATAAGCACTTGAATTCATTTTTCATATAATCTTTGAGAGAATGGAGCTAGATCATGCATTTTATCATTAATTTCTCATTCTAGGAAGGTCACTAGTAGAGATTAAGGCTGAGATCTCTACTTGAAAATCCTAGTTAGAGAACCATGGAATGATATGGATGTTAAATGCAATTCTTTAGATTAATTTGCTTCTTTCTTTCCATAGAATTGTAGTTATTTGTCCTAATTTCATGAAGGTGTATTAACTCACACATAGGAATAATAACAACTGATAAAAAATCACATGTGATTTGTCTTAGATAATTCAAATAGTGATACTATGTATAATCATCATGGTACTTTGATCATACGTTCATCCATAAGCACCCATATAAACTCATTATGATAATGGATATCCTTAGCATTAAGAACAGAGTTGTCGACGTTGTCGACCATAATCTGGCATCCTCTATCCTCATAAATATTCCTTCAAGAATGTTTGCATGTAATCATCCTTCAATCCCAAAGATCACATTGTCTTATCATCAGACTGGTCCATGGTATCCGCCACCTTTGAAACCCTGCATGAAAATGACGACGTATCAAATAGTAGACCAAACCCTAATAGATATAATTAAAATATATAAAATGACAAAGAAAAGTCCATGTTGACGTTACCACCAAAGAATCATATCCTTTTCACCCTTGGGGACACATGTCATCATCACACAATCCCTTGAAGGATAAAAGACGTTCACTTTTTGATCAAGGGAATGCATCAACCATTGATGCTTTCCATGATTTAACAATCGATCATATTGCTCAGAATTTTGTGGGCCTGAGACACATGTCAAACATGCATAATGCCTTGAAGGTTAAAGGTCATGCATCTCTTCTTTGAGGCATTACACCTACCATAGATCATCATTATGCTTTAACCATCGATCAACCTCAAACCTCTTTTAAAACTCGATCAACTTTTTGCGCTTGGTTAAAATATCACCATTGATTATACCCATATGTTGAAAGATGATAAATTTAGTAGTGTGCACTTTAATCTACATCAAGAATGACATGTATCCTTTTTAACCTCTTTGACCAATTAGGTTCCACCAACTATTATCCTTACTGTATCATTCTTCAGAATATCTGCAGGCCAGGACACGTGTCGGTCTGTCACAATGCCTTGAAGGGTAAAGAATGTTCATCTTTTCTTTGAGGCATCACACCTGCCATATATCTTCACCAAACATTAACCATACATCTTCCCTCTTCACCGCTCAAAATTTAGTGGGGCCGGGACACATGGCAATCAGGCGCGTTCCCTCGATGGATGAAGAAGTTACATCTTCTCTTAGTAGCATCACGTCCATCATTGGATGATGATTAATCTTCCCAAACTTAATTTCCTTTGGTCCCACTTAAATGAGATTTGATTGGACACCTGCCAGAAAGTCATAATGCTACAATGGGTAAGGGTCATTCATCTTTTAATTGTGGGAATGTACCAACTGTAGATCTTGGTTGAGATTGAATCACCGAATAGATCTTCAAAATAATAAAATATAACAAAGATACCACGAAAAATCATGTAACAACTAGATTAAGAATTTAAATATGAATATGCAGGCCAATAAATACAAGACTTAAACAATAGCATGATTTATGAATTAAAAGAACAAGTCATAATAATATGGGTATAGAATATACTTCTCTGAGTCCATTTGACATGTAAATTTTCCTATAAATCTGGGTTCCACTAGTGGCTCTTTTTGGGGATGTGTGTTCATAACTAGAAACAACAAGATCTTAGTTATCTCCGGAGAAGTAGAGAAAGTATCTACTCTTTACTTTATGTAAATTGAAATTGGGTGGCCCCAGGCCCCCAAAAATTGAACACTAGTATTTCCCTCTGTCAAAATTTTTATTCTGATCATGTAAGAACTCTTTCCTTTTGATCATAGTATGTTTTCCCTTCATTACTTTTTTAGGACCATAATTTCCACTTTTTTATCAACAAGAAATTTTGAAAAGAAAGAAATTTCATAATCATTTATCCCCAAAATTTGATCCCTTGATGTATTTGATGCATCATTTTTATGGGCAATACTTATTGGTTCTACTTCATCAATGCAGTCTTTGGCTTTTGATATATGTTTTTCCTTCGAGAAATCATCATGTGCACTATGGTCTTTGCTGAATGAAAGATCCATAGAATCATGTATACGATTCATTATAAAAAAATTAAAATGAGTCTCCTTTGCTTGACTATCCTTTTGTACACTATTTGTTCCATACTCTGGACTTTTCTCCTCACAAAAATATAGCTCATATTCAGGAACTATTAGTTCTTTTATATCAAGAATTTGATCAGGTGGGATTCCTGGATAAATTTTAGAACTTTCCTTCAACATATACTCATCATTATGCATGGCTGATTCAATCTTATCTTCACATATTTGATACAACTTCTGCTCATAAGATGAACTAGAAGATATCTCACCTTCTAAATGAATATTTTGAGTTTTATCAACTTTAAAATCATCATTAGGCCTGATACCTTCGTCATGATACTGGTTGACTTGATTGCATAGAAAACCATTTTCAAATAATGGATTCAAAGACATAGAGAACATATATTTATCTTCCTCTACTTCCTCATCAAACACTAGATTCAGGAACATAGAAAACTCAGGCACACCTTCATGAGAGTTTTCATCAGGATCTTTAGATGTTTCATCAATAAGACTCATATCTTCATTGACATTATTTTCTAAAACTACATGTTGTTCATATGTTATATTTTGTTCTATTTTATCTCCTCTATTTGATTTTTGGAAGTTATCATCTCCTTCGTCTAGTACTCCCTAAATATATACTGATCCATCAACTTGCTCAGCTCGAGATGAAAAAAATTTGACCACTCTTCTCAACATGTTTTTGATGTTCCATGTCTAAAAAAGCTGAAATTTATTTTGTACTGAGAAGGTTTTCTTCCTCATCATCATGGTCATGATACCTGTTTCCATACAAATCTTACCATGTATAGATTCTTCTTAAACCTGATCCAAATTTTATTCCTCTATGTCATCATTCTTTTCTTCCATCAACTCCTCACATAACTGATCAAGAAAAACTCTAAGTTGAGAATCATGATAGATTCCTAACTCACAAAGTTTATCCATTAATTCCCTTCCTAGACACCTAACATCTAAAGGTATTTCCCAATAAATATTTATCATTCTCATGAACAAATGTGCTGTAGATTCACCCTCATATCTTTCCAAATTTAAGAGTGTATCCAAATGGGGCATTTAAGATTCTTCTTCCATAATATAATTTGGATCTTCTTCCTGTTCATAGCAAATTTTTTGTTGATAACACATGTTTTCTTCTTCCTCACTAAGATTTCCATCTTGTTCAATCTGATCATAAGACTCCTTTTCTCTATCTTCATTATGTTCTTCTAATATATGCATATGGAACTTTGCAAAAGGATCATTTGATGTGATTCCCAATTTTTTGACCTTTCTCACAATTTATTTTTGCGAAGGCATAATGTTTGAAGAATTCTCACCATCCTTATCAGCAAGTGTGTAGAAGACTCCCCTTCAAATTTTTCCAAGATGAAAAAGGCATTAAATGGAGACATGCTGGGATACTCTTCAATGCTGCATCTTTGGTCTTCATACCTTTCGCAACACATGTTGCCTTCTTCTCTTGCATGATAGAAGTAAACTCCTAGGTGTGCTCACACAACTCCCAAGATAGGACCTAGTTTGTCACTATCCAATTTAGGTTCCTAATTCCAATTTAAGACCTTCTTAAGTCAATGGAAACTCTATCCAAGACTCCTCCCAACTCTTATCAAAGAGTTACAATGTTGTGTTTTCACCTTGGATGACAACTATCTCAGTTTTGTCACAATGCTCTCAAAGGGCTTGAAGAAACTATTCCATATTTCTGCATACCAATACTCTCCATGATACAAGGGAAATTTAGGTACTTGTGAGTCCTTCCTACATCCAAAAAACTCACAATCCATAATTTTTTAGACCCAAAATGGTTGAGTTCTTGAATTGTCTCCAAACTGTCCAATTAGGCCTAGTAGTCCTATTAGCCCTACCCAGAGGGTTTTTCTGGATTAAATCCCAAAAATTGCTCCTGAACCCCAAAAATATTAATGGATCCATATACCCTTTTCAAAGACCTAAAATATTTCTAAGGTCTTAAGTCTCCAACTCATCCGTATAGTCCTATCCTAGAAAGTAGGGCTTTTAGGTCTATTTTAGCTCTTCAAAAGCTATGGTCTGATTTCTCCTCACAAATCAATCTAGATAGATTGTTCATGCTATGAACTCAATCCTAGGGAATAATAAGACTCTAATTACTCTCTGACATCACTTGGTTTAGTTCACCATATCATTCCCTTGTCTTTGCAATGATTTCTAACCTCTCATGCACCTAACCGGGTTGTCCTAACTCGCCTAGGGCATGAGTTTAAAAATAGCTCCACACCTTTCCAGAACTCCTACTCCTATATAAATTATGTGAAGAGACTCCCCTATGCATTCCATTCAACCTTTTATGATTCCCATGGTTGAATTTCATGGGGGAGCCATGAAAGAAAAAACTGACTGTAAGAGACCAGTAGACTGTCTAATTAGCAAATAATTTCCTACAACCTGAAGGTTAACTCTAATCTACTAACACACTAAAAATAAAAGTCTTGTATCACTCCACAATACATGAATCCATAGCTTACTCTCATGGTTCAATCCATTACAACACCATTAACATGAAAAATGAGTCGACTGTATACTATCTGTAGAGTTCTCTTCTTCTTGCTCACAAAAACTTGGTTACAATCACTCTACCTCGGGATTCAAGCCTCAGAGTGTCTTAGATGCATTTATCCACTATTATAGGCCATTTGGAATCATTTCCCACTCCTACAATTGAGGGGATCCAATGTTTCCGAGTTGCATGCAACATTTGCAAAAGTTGCAAATGTTGTCATGACAACTTTTGGCATCTTTTTCATTAACTATGCAAACTAGAATCTAGGACCTCTAGGCTATGTAGTTCAATGAAATAACACCATTTAATGACCTTAAGGCATCTTTTACATCATTCATGGGTATAGAAAATATTTTGGACCCAAATCCCAACATTAGACCAACTAGGACTTAAACTAACAAAACAACTAACAAAGACTAATTGGTGACCTTAGTCCTAACACTAACTCACCTAGTCCACATGACCTACTAAGGTCTCAAAGAAAACACACCTCTGTGACTTGGCTAAGGTCAGATACAAGCCAAAAACTTCTAAGGCTTGAGGATTTCCTAGATGCTCTTGCATCATCCTCCCCCAAAACAAAAGGATTCAATCCATCCTTGGATTGAGTAAGTTGAGGTCAATGCCCAACTTCTTGAATTCAGATTCCTTGATCCATACTGCATCTGCATCAAATTTTCCTTTCCATTTGATCAAGTGTTCTTGATACTCCTTCATTCTGGTCTTCTTATAAACTCTAGAATCTAGAATTGTCTCTACTTGTTTGATTGGTGTAGAAGGCAAGTGTAAGTTTTCCACCTCTTGTATCACTTCATGTAGACTCTGATTAGCATCAGGGATTGGGCCTTTATACATCACCGAGTCTACAACTTTGAAGATTGGAGACAAACCCAAATCTTCAGGTAGTTCCACTTTGTAAGCATTGGCTCCATAATCGTCAAGGATGACACATGGACCAATTCTCCTCATTTTCAACTTATGTGGTGTTCCTTTCTAAAGTCTTTCCTTGTTTAGATGCACCATAACTAGATCTCCAACCTTAAATTGAACATCCTTTCTTCTCTCATCCGCTTTTCTTTTGATCTTCTCTATATTCTTAGTGAGAGTCTTTCTAACCATGTCATGAACTTCTTTCATTGAATATGCAAAGTCCTCAACACATCCACTGCCTTTAGCTCCATCTTTAAGGTCTCTGAGTTCATGAATGCCTCTAGGATGGATGCCAAATACAACCTCAAAAGGGCTTTTCCCTGTGGTTCTGTTGCCAATGTCATTATAAGCATATTCTACTTGTGCAATGAGTTGGTCCCATGTCTGACCATACTCCTTTTTCAAACACCTTAGGATATTAACAAAGCTCCTATTTACTACCTCTATCTAACCATCTGACTGAGGATGGTAGGCAGATCCAAATGATAAGTTGGTGCCCAAATTCTGCCAAAGAGTCTTCCAAAAGTGACTCATAAACTTGGTGTCTCTATCAAACACAATAATCAGTGGTAAACCATGAATCCTAACATCCTCCTTGAAGAATAAGGAAGCTATTTTACTAGCATCATTCGTTGTCTTGCATGGCACAAAGTGAGCCATCTTACTAAATCTGTCTACAATCACATAGACATTATCCATTCCTTGTCTAGTCTTGGGTAGACCTACCACAAAATCCATACTTAGGCACTCCCATGGCTTGGTTAGAATGGGTAAGGGTTGATATAGGCCTGCATTTGTAGATGTTCCCTTAGCCTTCTGACAGATTACACACCCTTCCACATATCTCTTCACATCCATGTTCATCTTAGGCCAAAAATAGAATCTTTGGACTAACTCCTGAGTTTTACCAATCCCAAAATGGCCACTAAGTGCACCATTATGTTTCTCTTGCATGAGATTCATTCTTATTGACCCCCTAGGGACACACAACTGACCCCCTTTAAACAAAAGACTAGACTGCAAAGTGTATTCAAAGTATTGACTATGAAAGTGATTTCTATAATCTTGACATACCTTATAGATGTCTGTAAAGTCCTCATCTTCTTCATACATTTCCTTGAAGTTTTCAATCCCCATGCTCTATAGTTGAATCTCTTAAATGGTCAATTCTCTTCTACTCAAAGCATCTACAACTTTATTTTGCAACGCTTTCTTGTGTTTGATGTTGAATGTATATGCTTGTAGGTATTCAACCCACTTCATGTGCTTATGACTCAATTTGTCTTGTGAGTTCAAGAAACTTTATGCTTGGTTATCAGAGTAGACTATAAACTCCTTTGGAAATAGAAAATGCCTCCATTTTCTCAATGACTGGACCAGAGCATACATCTCTAGGTCATAAGAAGAATATTTCTTCTTAGCTTCACTGAACTTCTCCGAATGGAAGGCCACTGGTCTTCCCTCTCGACTTAGGACTGCTCCAATTGCCACATTGCTGGCATCACACTCCACTGTGAACAATTTTTCAAAGCTTGGCAACACTAAAATTGGTTGAGTTGCTATCTTCTTTTTCAGTAATTCAAAACCATTATTGGCTTTCTCATTCCAAAAAAATTTGGTCTTCATGCCTCCCTTGATTGTATCCAACATTGGAGCACATATTGCACTAAACTGTTTGATAAACTTTCTATAATATTGTGCAAGACCAAGAAAGCTTCTTACCTCAGTGCTTGTCCTTGGAGTAGGCCAGTTAATGATGGCCTCAACCTTGCTAGGATCCATTTTTAAGTTACCTTGTGATAGTAAAAAGCCAAGGTACACCAGCTCTTTTTTGATGAACTCACACTTTTCTAAGTTGATCATCAACTTCTCCTCTTGCAACTTCTTAAATACCAATTCCAAGTGCTTGAGGTTCTCTTCTCTTTTCTTACTATAGATGAGTATATCATCTAAGTAAACCACTACAAACTTCTCATTGTACTCTTTAAGTACTTCATTCATCAACCTCATGAAAGTTAATGGAGCATTTGATAGGCCAAATGGCATGACTAGCCATTCATATAGTCCTTCAGTAGTTTTGAAGGATGTCTTCCACTCATCCCCTTAATTCACCCTTATTTGATGGTATCCACTTTTTAAGTCTATCTTAGACAGTCCATTAGGTCTTCTATCATAGGGATAGGGAACCTATACCTAATGGTAATCCTATTGATTTCTCTGGAGTCTATACATAACCTCCAAGTTCCCCCTTTCTTAGGTCCTAGGACAGTGGGTACGACACAAGGGCTAATGCTCTTTCTTATAAGGCCTTGTTCTAATAGCTCTTGGATTTGTTTTGCAATCTCCTCATTCTGTTGGGGAGTCATTTTACAGGCTTCCTTATTGGGTAGGGTGGCTCTAGGGATTAGTTCTATCTTATGGCTTATGGACCTCTTAGTGGGTAGAGTTGATGGCTGTCCATCACTTACTATACCTTCATACTTCTGCAACATTTCTTGAACTTCCTTTGGTAGCTTTGTCCTCTTCACTGTCTTATCTAGAACTTCCTTAGGCTTCAACACTAGTGCAAAGCCAATTCCTTCTCCTTCATCTAGATTCTCTAAGAACTCCTTTTCTCCCACCATAAGAACATTTGGGCCAGTAGACTTCACTTCTGCATCCTCCAACAGTGACTGAATCTTATATGTCACATTGTCTTTCTTGAAAGTGTAGGAGTTTTTCACTCCATTATGCATAGCCATCCGGTCAAATTTCCATGGTCTTCCTAGGAGCAAGTGACATGTGTCCATAGATAAGACATCACATAAAACCTTGTCTTTATATCTCCCAATGGGGAATTCCACACAAGCTTGTTCATTAACTAGGACATGTTGTCCTTTGTTAAGCCATGTGACTTTATAAAGGTTGGTGTGGTGTATCCTTGTCATGTTTAGCTTGCTGAATGCCTCCTTTGACACTATTTTTTCAGTTGATCTTGAGTTTATGATGACTTTGTTAGCAGTGTATATTGGAAAATTTTCAAATTACAAGCTTTGGCAATTTTCCCACGTCTTTTGGTTCAAAATCCATGTCTTTTCATGTCAAAAGGCCAAATTACAGTTCAGTCTTCAAAATGCCTTGCTTCAAGCTTTAATCGTGCAGTCGCGCTAGCTTTTTAAAGTGTCTTTTTAAGTAAGCGAGTGAGCAACAAGTCATTTTGAAGTTGAATCGCGCAGTCGTGATCATATCTTGATGAGCTAAGTTGGTAGTGCGAGTGAGCGACATGGTTTTTAAAGTGTGTTAATTGCGCAGTCAGGATGTCTTTTTGAGGTTGGGTTGTTAGTCGGCGACTGAGCAAGTTGAAAAATGTTTGTTTGTCTTGCACTCATGAAGTTTTGAGTCTTTTTGTTAGAATTCTCAGCGAGTCAGCGAGCGGTTAAGTTTTGGTGTATCGCGCAGTCATGGTAGTCTTATATCTTTAGTTTTTGGGTCTGCTACTGATCGATTAGTATAAAGTGAAGTTTGGTCACTCACTCGGGCTAAATTTTTATTCATACCTTTTTAGCCCACAAATGCTCGAGGAAGTCATGTTACAAGTGTCACTCACTTGTTCAAGTTCTAATCAATGTTCTTTTTGCAGTACAAGTAAGTAATGGATTATGTTTTGGTTATCAGATGGTTCCACTCGCTCAGTCGCACATAAGGTTTTCAAGGTTTTGACATTAGAGAGTGCACAACTAAAGAAAATCATGTTGGTTACTGCTCACTCACAGATGATGTGCTGATTAAATTTTTGAGCCCGCAAGTGCGCGATGAAGGAAAATGGAGGTTGTCACTCAGTCGCTCATGAAGGAAGTTAAGTAAAAAAAGATCAGGGAGTGAGTGATTAATGAGTTATAAAGTTTTGTGAAGATACTCGCTCAGTTGCAAAGGATCTAGTCATGAAGAATTTTCAGTAGCGAGTGCGCGACTGTGAATAAAGAAAAGGTCATCGCTCACTCGCAGAGGTAGAAAAATAGATCAAAAAGGGATGGCGACTATGCGACTAGAAAATAATTTGTAACTATTTTGAATCATCGCTCACTCGGGAACATCCAAGCATGATGAACTGGAAGTCAGTGAGTGTGCGACCAAGGAAAAATTTAGTGATAAAACTTTACTCTCTCACTCTCATGGGTTTCAAGAAAGTAAAGTGTTGAGCAATGAGTTCGCGATTGATATAAGGAATGGTGCTATCGCTCACTCACGCAAGTCTAAATGAAAAGGATAAGTAGGTAGTGAGTACGCGACTGCTATATAATAAAGTTTCTATCTAGGTCATCACTCAGTCGTGAATAACATAACCTCAAGCAAAGAAGAGACCCCGAGTGCGCAACTGGTTGTAAGAAAAGGTCTTAATTGCTCACTCGCAAGGACAAATTTGAATGTAAGCAAAGGACGGTGAGTAAGCGACAAGTTTAAAAGTGGCTCATTCCAGACTTACAAAAGAAAAAAGGTAAAAAGGTGCGTACTCTATTCCAACATGGATCAAACAGTGTGAATTAATGGGAGCATTAGTTACAGAGAGATGATTGTATGACACTACAAGTGTGAGAATTTGGCAATCAAGTGGACAAGATGCCGATTAGATGGATATAAAAATGAATGATTGAGCTTGATTTTGTACAAATATCATTTATGCCTTAAACATTTTGTTGTGAAATCAATAGATCTTGTTTTTCTGAGATAGAAATTTGAAAAGGAAAGATGAGTCAAGCTACTACCAGTGTAGCCTCACAGGGGTCTGAGAAGAAGAAAATTGCAGTAAAAAAGTATGTGGAAGAATTTGTTGAGTTTTTTCCCAGAACTTTGAATATAAAGAGTGTAAATTGGGATGAATGGAAAGATAGATGGTGCCAATGCAGAAACCAGGTCACTCCAAACTACTCTGGTAATACTCTGTTCCATTATTTCTAGAATAATAGGGTCAAACCAGTTCCTATTTGCAATCCCT
Source organism: Thuja plicata (assembly GCA_018584345.1). Lineage (NCBI taxonomy): Eukaryota > Viridiplantae > Streptophyta > Pinopsida > Cupressales > Cupressaceae > Thuja > Thuja plicata. The sequence continues at coordinate 111,265 of MU228482.1, forward strand.
AAGAATTAAAGATGGAAAAATTGATTGTGCCTGATGTTTACGTCGATATAGGCATTATTAAGGAACTTTCTAAGAATTATTTCCCAGTAGCTAGGGTAATCAGAAAGAAAAATAAAGAGACCCTAGTTTCCATAGATAGGAGATTAGTGGCGTAAGTCTTCGGGATCACTGGTGCATTGTGCACAAAAATTGATTTGGAAAAAATTTAGGCAGATTACAAATAGAGGGAAAAATTGATTGAGAAATATGAAATGCCCAAATTCATGCCAAGGGTAGATAAACATCTGGTGAAAATCCTAGACGAGCTTAAACCTCCTTTTGATTTGTCTCTCTTTCACCATTATGTAAAATGCACAATGTATGGCCTAACTAGAGTGTTAGGTTTTGATGGAGATTCAACTATACCCCATGACATGCTCATGATGGCCATGAATATCCAACACCCAGAGGTCAACACAGATTATGACTATGTGGGATACATAGTTGAAGCTATACATGTTGCATTGGTGGAATTACATTCAGATGCCCCTGTACCAACTTTTAAACATTATTCACATTTAATGTTTATGATTCTATATTTCAACAGGGAATCTATGGATAAAGAGCTTCAGTTATTTTTTTTAGAGTATAGTGTCAATGCACCAATCCAAAGATGGACCCAGGTATGAGACAAATCATCTGTGAATTCATCTTTTGTGTGTTTCTGTAATTGGATTGTGGATCCAATCTTTGATTTGCTAGGAGCTGATAGGGAAAGATTTCCAATTAAAGTTAGGAGAGTTTTAAGACCCTGGGAATTTGTTCCAAATTGGCCAATTACTCACAATTGGGGTGATTTTTTATTCTTTGAATATATTACTGTCATAAGGGTATATGGTTGTACACAACCACCTCACATTCTCCCTAAGTTTGTTCCTCTTAGGGTTGCATTTTTAGAGTTTATTTGGAAAATCACCTGGGTTTATAAAGCATTTTTAGAGGGACATAGAAAGGGTACTTTTATCCCTAGATTATGGGTGGGTTTTGATTTCTCCATTGGGAAGAAATTTTTTGACCTAATTAATGACTTCTTGAAATAGTATAGAATGTCTCTAGCAATTGCTAGGTTCTGTGATCCAAAATAGTTTGTAAAAATAGCCTTGAAGTATATGACTCCTTGGCAGAAAATCAGAGATCATGAGCCATTGGATGACGAAGACATTGTGAGAAACAAGTTGGAAAAGGATGAGGTCCAAGAGAGAAGAAGGAAATGGAAAGATCTTCTTAGGGGAGAAGCTAATTGGAAAGAATCAAACAAGACTTTTTCTGATTTTTTCCTTGACCTCCCATACCTGAAAAGAATGGAAGAAATGCTCAAGTATTATGACACTTTGATGGCACAAGTACCATAGTTTAGTGGTGAGGATGCATAGTCTCAAGGATTCCCAATTCCTATTGCATTACATGACCTAGAACATCAAGAAAAACAAGAGGAACAACACCAAGAAGAAGAAGAGGCTGGTGAGGAAGCTACTTCCACCATAGAGCCACCCAAAAAGAAGCAAAAAATAGGGCACAAGATGGTGCAGGACAAAAAAAGTATGTCCAAGGCTGTGATAATAGAGCATGGCAAGTATTTCAGGAAGCTAAAAAGGCAATTGCAAAAGGAGCCACAAGCTGAAGGTCAAGGGGACAATCAGATGGTATTGTTTGGGGAAGCTGATGAGAGGGTGATGATGACAAATGAATTCATGAAAGATGGTGAATTCGTAAAATCTAGAGAATTTAAAACCTTTGTGGTAAAGTTAAAGCAAAGGGATTTAAGAAAAAACTTAATCACATGTGAAAGTTAGGAAGATAAAAATGAATAGATTGTGAAGACACTCCAGTATTATGATCCTGAGAGTGAATTGACCACTGTGGATCAGGCTAGATTGTTGGTGCAAAACAACGGGGTGCTACTAATGCCATATTGGGACTTACAGTCCAATTTTATCATTGATCAGACTAGGAGGCAAGAATACCCCTTATTGAAAACAATGTTTGAGATTGATGAAGTGTTAAAAGGATCATGATTTGATCCTAAATCCAAAAAATTAGCTATTTGGTCTCTGGCCCCTGCTACACAGAAGCCTCTGGTCATGACTATAAGGGAGGAGAAAAGAGTTGACAGAATGATCTGGAATTTGCAGAATACCACTGATACTGAGATCACTCAGTTAATGACCCAAGTATCATTTATGAACTTGGAAAAAATAGAGGACTTTTCAAAAAGATATGAGCAACTTTTGGCCAAATGATGGCCCTAGAAAAAAAGCATGGTGTTCATAACCACACATTGGAGGAACAAATTGCAAAATTAAAGAAAGAGTTTGAAGAAAGTAAGAGAGAAAAAACTCCAGCCCTCCAGGAAGCATCAAAAGATGAAACATATGTTGCAGTACGAACAAAAGAGGACTCAACATTGGCAGAAGACCAATCTAAAGAGTTGTCATAGGGACATGATACAAATGTCATTTCAATCATATTTCCCATACTGCAACCTCAAATTGATGTTTTAAAGTAGAAGACTGACATAATATACACATTATATGGCTCACTGCAAGAAGCCTCAAAGACAGTAGCTGAAGCCATGAATTTTTTGGAGCCCACTTTCAAGTTCTGGTCAGGCAAGGCCAGGGTAAAAGATAAATTGAAGATGACTATCTTATATAGTGATGATTTTCCTAATAAAGTATCTGACACTATTGAGATGATTAGTGAAATGAATGATACTTATACATTTTTCAATGGCAAAGCTGAGTTAATTGGTAACAAGTTGTAGGTATTTGGTGATCATTGCCCTCCCTTAATCCCAAAGATCTATGATGAAACTGGCACTTTAAAGCTACAATCAGATTGGACAGCTAAGTTTGATGGGATATTTAAGGATGAAGAGATGAAGTAGTGCATGGAAAAAGATATTGAAGCCAAGTATTGCAATGAATTAATTGATAACCTCTTCAAGGTTGAAAGAGATATGGCAAAATTTGTTGCTGAGGCTAGAACAACTGTGGATGCCAGGTGGACTTAAGCTATTACCAAGCTGGAGCAGGAGAAGACTTTTGAGTGGCCCACCACCAAGGAGGTGAATAGGTGGGAGGCAAAGTTGAAAGGATAACAATGATATTTTCAACTGCAACAACAATTTTTGTTCAAACTTTGCCAACTTTTGCCACATATGTTCTGTTGTAATTTTTGATTTTTGTCAGTTTTAAAAAGTTGTTGTAAAAGATTTTTTAAATATTTCCCATGTAGTCTGTAGCTTTTTGCATCCTTAGTTATAAAAGGATCCCAAGGCTACTGGGAAAAGGATAGCCATTTTTCATTTGGGAGTACAAGCTCAAGTTGTATAAACTCTGGTTTAAGACCAATCTATTTTGAGTAGGGTTTTGAAATTTATTGTTGAATGTAATAGCAACTTTTGATTATGAATACAAATGAAATCCATCAATAGTTTCTGAAACATATGATGAGTATTTTATCTTCATTGTTGTGTTCTAAATCTTTTTAAAATTGAATGCTCAAGGAATGTTCAGTTTATACGTCTGTTAGGCAGATTTTGAAATAGTTTTAGGGTTCTTTCAAGGAAAGATTAAAATTGACTTAGGGTTGTTTCATTAAGATTCAGAGTTTAAAATGAATTTGATGAATCTAGTTGTCATGTGTGTGAAGGTAGATATATAAGGTATATCTATTTTTATGTCAGATCTATCATTGTTTTAAGTTCTTATTCATGATCAATTGGTTATGAATATTCATAAATGACTCCATACCTTAGGATAAAACACTGGCATGTTTTCCTTTGAAATAGTTGACTATCACTATTAAAATTGATCTTTACCTTTATGTTTGATTTGTCAAATAAATGTTACAGTGGTCAACCCCTGTAATTCCATTCACATTTTGCTAGAATGATTTTGTGATTTGATCATTCTAAGTTAGAAGGGTAGTCCCACCCGAGTTTATGGAGCTCAAAGTGTAGAGGGTTTTGGAACCCTATTTCTGTCATTCTATATCTTGCTTGATCAGTGTCTGGGATAAATAGAGCAAGCTCATTGAGCGTGTTTGATATGTCAGCAAGAAAAGGAACTAACATAAAATGGCGACTCTATTATGGAATTTCAAGGAATGCATGTGAAGGTTACCATGAAATCCTGTTTCATATATATCAATTCCTTGAAATCCAATTTTTGAAATCATAAATTGTGCTATATCCTCTAAATATCATTATTGAAGTGAAATTTTTGTTATTATTTCCAAAACCTTTTGGGTGGTGACTCCGAGTAATTGGTTATAGTGTTTCCAAGGGGAACATTAGCAGATCAAGTGTATAAAATTTCATTTCGGTTAGGATGAGGAATGCAAAGACAAACACAAAGAATCACTCTCAAGCAACATCAGAGAGTGATGTTTCTAAAAATCCTAGAAGGAACCATTCTAGGAAGGGAGAATCTTATAACAACACCTCTTGGAAGCCTAGATCTATAGGTCCTAGTCAGTCCTTAGGTAATATTCCTGATAGAGAAATTAATGAACCTTTGAATCCTGAGTTTAACACCACAAGTTATTTTGAGGATATATTTAACCCTAGACCAAAGAATGTATATCAAGAAAAGGGGGAAACATCCTCTTATTTCAAGGGTATCCCTTATGAACAGGTTGAAGACCAAAAGGGAGACAATCTGATGAATATATATTATTCTTTCGGTTCTTATATTGAAGGAATCCTCAGAGATAATGACCTTTTGAAGAAGGAATTAGATGAACTACTGCTTATTAAGCAGAAGAATGATGAGGCTAGAGAGGAAAAAATTATAAATGCCATCACTGAGAGAGAAAATCTGAAGAAGCGGGTTGCCCAATTAAAATTAGCAGCTCAGGGTGAAAATGAGGGATTTCATGGTTTGAATAAAGAACTTTTTGTAGATGTGGAAACCCTGAGAAAAGAATGCCAAGAAAGAGAACACCTGCTTAAGAAAAATGCTTCCAGAGATACAGGTCCTGTGGTGAGGCAAGTCATTAATTATGAAAGTCAAAAGCCTCTTAAGTCTCAAATATCTATCTACATAAAATATATAGGTCCTATGGTGAGGCAAGTCATTAATTATGAAATTCAAAAGCCTCTTAAGTCTCAAATATCTATCTACATAAAATATATCAACAACTAATGCTAGACAAACAAATGTTGATAAAGGAAAACAAAAGCTCACTAGCATTAGATTTTATGAGCCTAAGGTTGAAGAGGGTATATCTCAGGATATGTTCTCACTTGATATGGAATTAGAAAGGGCTAGAAAGGCCAAAGATGATATTGCAAAATAGTTGGAAAAAGGCATAATTAGAAGCTGCTGCTGCAGAGATGAAAAGAAAGATTTCTTTCTTAAGTTCTTTAGTTTAGAGAAATTTAACAAATGATACCACTACAGTTACTCAAACCATGCCTATAAATATCTCTAATATTCGCAACACTAGTGGTAATATAAATACCTAGACATATGGTGCAGCTTAAGGAGTTGCATCACAACCAAGAGGGAGTGGATTGAACAATACTGGTGGTCAACAAAATGTAGGCATTGGTAATAGTGGCAACAATATTGGTACAAATTTTCAAAGGAGACCTATTCATTTAGAGAGATAGGCAACTATTTTTTGATGGTATCCTTGGCCAACCAAACCCTATTCCTAATGAGGTCAGAGATAAGATTCCCAAATTCAGTAGAAATAATGCCATAACTGGTGAAGAGCATCTAAAATTCTTTTCGGATACATTGAATGATTATGAGATTGGAGATGAAGATGTTGGGATGAAGTTATTTGTGCAATCCCTGATTGAGGATGCAAGAGATTGGTACTAAGGTTTGCCTGATAACAACATTTACTCATGGGATGAATTTGTTAGAAGTTTCAAAGAATAGTACGGTGACAAAATAAATTGTGGTTTCATGTTGAATGAATTCAATATTTTGAAAAAATTTACTAATGAAGGCATTGTTGAATTTAATGTAAGATTTTAAAAGGCCATGTATAAGTTGTTCCAAGTATCGAGACTGGATGAAAATATATGTGTCACCACCTACTGTAATGCTTTGGATGGGAATAAAACTTATTTAATTAGAGATAAAGATCCTCAAACCATGAGAGAAGCATATAATTTGGCCATAAACATAGAAAGCAATAGAAGAGCTTCTGGCAAGCTTGGAAAATGGGATGACAATAGACTCTGGAAAGAGCCAAAGACACAGTCAAATAAGAATCCCAAAGAAGAAGATAAAATGGATACATTGGTAAGTGTGGTGAAAGATCTTGCTGCTAAGGTAGTCAAAAATGAAAAGGGGTTTCAAAATAATAGGCCACAATATCAAAGAAAAGATAAGCCTTACAGACTACAAGATTTTCCCTATAAAACTCAGTGGAAGGATGGAAAACCTATGTTAGAAGAACAAACTGATCCTAAGAACAAAGACATCCATGATCCATGAAAAACAAAAATGCACATAATGTAGAAAACACTCCCTGGTGGATGACCTATAATATGACTCACTCCCCTTATCAATGTGCAGTAGCTCAGGGTATGGTGGAGCCGCATGAAAATAGGGGAACACAAGAAAGCCAGAATGAGAAAAAACCTACAATAAACATGTGTGCACTTACTATTGAAGATGAAAATGGTAGCTCAGAGGAAGAGCCAGAAGAAAATATGCCAATCATAGTGAATGGTATGAACACCAAATTGGAACATTTTCAATTTGGAATGCCTAACGATGAGGAGATCAGATTTCTTACTATTGCTGTGGTGACACATGCAAGAAGTTCATATCAACTTAGGAATAGAAAGGTTGATCAAAGTGGGAACCAATCTAATTCACCTTTTATCACAGAAGTCATAGATGAAGAGTCTATACATGATGTGGAAAAAGGAAAAAAGGGAAAGATAGAAAATGGTGAACTAATGGACAATCTGGTCAAGGAAAATAAAATTACCCTTGCTAATGAACAAAAAACAAGACCATTGAAGGAGAATAAAGGTAAAGCATCTTCTGACAATGTCATGAGTTTACCAACTTTTGATATGAAGCAAGATTTATCTTAGATGAAGGTCTCTGTCCCTTTACTTGAGATGTTTAAAATCAAAGAGCACCGAGAAGAAGCCTTTTCATTATTGTCTGATTTGCCTAGTATGCATAATAATGCTTCTCTGAATGATGAATTAAGAGGGAAGCAAGAAGAAAAGGATGAAAACCCAATCTATGTAGGAAATGTAATTATCCAAGAATCAGATTAGATTGATCCTTTTTATGTAACACTGCTCACAAATAATATGCTATTGAAAAACTGTATGATGGACTCAAGAGCTACTACTAATGTGATGACCCTACATTGTCATGAAACAATTGGGTTTAGAAGTGGATACCACTGTTGGTAAATGTTATGCCATGGACAATAGGGAAGTACATGTAGTAGGAACTTTACAAGGATTAGAGGTAAAACTTGTTGCATACCCTGAGGTCACTTTTAAAATTGATGTTCTGGTTGTGGATTCACCACCTCATTATGGGATGCTTTTATCAAGATAGTGTGCTACAGCTATTGGAGGACATGTACAATTGGATTTGTCCTTTGCTACTATTTTTGTTAATGGGAAAGAAGAAAAACTATTGAGGGAGCCCAAATCTCCTGTTTATGTTGAAAAAATTGAACCAAACATGTTGAATTGCCTTGTGGATGTGGATATGCATAATTTCAAGGTGGAGAAGATTCAACCACAGTTGAAAAACACAGATCCCATAGTGGAAGAATTATAATTGCAACAACATGGACTATGGTAGTTGTATTTTGATGGAGCATGCTCAAAAGAAGGGTCAGGAGCTGGAGTTTTATTTGTGTCTCCATCAAGTATTACTTTCAAATACTCATTTCTGCTGTCTTTTCAATGCACAAACAATACAACTGTATATGAGGCATTGTTGTTGGGATTAGAAATAGAAATCAAGCATGGAATTAAGTTGTTAAAATTTTATGGTGATTCAGAGCTAGCTATATCCCAAATTAGATCAAAATATGCTGCTAAAAATGATAGGTTAAATTAGTATAAGCATGCTGTATGGGATAGTGTTGAATTTTTTGATGTATTTTCCATTGACCTGATAGAGAGATCTAAGAATATCATGGCAGATTTTTTGGCTAATGTGGCCTTGAAAAATGATGACCTAACACTAGCAGGGGTATCTATTATGGAAACAAAGACTAGGCCTGCCATTCTTGACAATGTATATAATTGGTAGGTATTTGAAAATGATGAGGATAGCCTTAATTTCATTCATTATGTGGATAATTATGAAGGGTAAGTCATTGAATACAATAATTTGATAGAGATTATTTATGGGAAAGAAACCATATTTGGCAATGAAATTCTGCAGTTGCAAATGAATGAAGTCCCTAAAGGACTAACTCAACTAGAGGGATTGTTTACTGATAGTGATAGTCACATGTGTCAAAAGTCCACAGCCAGATTGGATGAATTTGAGGAGGTAAACTTGGGATCAGAGTGTGATCTAAAATTGTATATATTGGAAATAAGTTGGCTCCTCATATGAGAATAAATTTGATTAGCTTGCTGAAGAGATTCAAACATGTTTTTGCTTGGTCTTATGAAGACCTTAAGGCTTATAGGGAAGATCTCTTTCAACATTAAATTCCATTAAAAGATGATATTAATCCTTTTAGACAAAAACATAGGCCAATCAATCCTTTGCTAGCCCCCAAGATGCATCAAGAGTTAACAATGCTCAGAGAAGATGGGATCATAAATCCAATCATACATTCTTCTTGGGTGTACAATTTAGTCCCAGTCAGAAAGAAAAATGGAAACATCATGCTATGTGTTGATTTTAGAAACCTCAATGTAGCTTCTCTAAAAGATAATTATTCTTTTCCTAACATGGAGGCAATGCTACAAAGAGTTACTAGCTATGATTTTCTATCTATGATGGATGGTTTTTCTGGTTATAACCAGGTGCTGGTTCAATAATCTAAACAATTCAAGACAACTTTTACTACCCCATGGGGTACATATGTCTATGTGAGAATGCCATTTGGTCTGAGAAATGCAGGAGCTACTTTCCAAAGAGCCATGGATGTGGCTTTTAAGGAGTTTGTAAATATAATTATGGTAGTGTATCAAGATGATCTAACTGCATATTCCGAAAAGGCTGAGGATCATTGTAAACACTTAGAAAATATTTTTTCTAAAGCCTTGGAATATGGGATTTCATTAAATCTAAAGAAGTGTCACTTTTATATGTCAAAAGGTAAGTTATTGGGGCATATAGTATCTAAAGAAGGTGTTAGGATTGATCCCAAAAGGGTGGAAGCCATTAACAAAGTCTTGCCCCCAAAAAATATCAAAGGTGTTCAGTCTTTCCTTGGGAAAGTAAATTTTGTAAGGAGGTTCATTGCAAACTTTGCTGAGATAGTAAAGCCCATTGTTAAATTACTAAAGAAAAATGCTAAATTTGAGTGGGATAAGGATGCTCAGTCAAATTTTGATGAGGTAAAGGTAGCTATTCAGCAAGCACCTGTATTGAGATCTCTAGATTATGAAAAGCCTTTTTTCTATATTTTCTTTTTCTTCATTCCATACAATTGATTTAGTACTTTTGTAGAAGGATGATGAAGGTTTTGATCATCCCATAACATTTTTCAGTAAGTCTCTGCAAGAAGCATAACTTAATTATCAGATAATGGATAAACAAGCATATGCATTGGTCAAAGCAGTCAAGGTTTTTAGACCCTATCTAGTTTGTGCAAAGATAATTGCTTATGTGCCACATGCTACAGTGAGATATATTGTCTCAGTCTAAAGTTACTAGAAAAAGGTGTAGATAGATCAACAAGATCCAAGAATTCAATCTGGAAATCCAAGTCACCAAATTGGTGAGGGGTTTGGGTTTGGCCAAGCTAATGAATGACACAAACATGGAGTTAGCCCAAGTCAATGATGTACAAACAATAAATATGAATATGACTAGTATAGAATTGCAACCATGGTATACTGATATTGTGTTTTTTCTAAAAAATGGTAAATGTCCAAAACATATGTCAGATAATCAAAAAAGGACTCTGAAGTTGCAGGCTCAAAGGTATGTCTTGATACAAGGTGATTTATTTTGGAAGAATAGGGATGGAGTTTTATTATTCTCTTTGGATGAATCACAATCTAAAAGAGTTTTGGATGAAATGCATAGTGGTGTGTGTGGGGGGCACTATTCTGCCTAGACCACAGCTCACAAAATAATCAGAGCTAGATTCTATTGGCCATGTCTTTTCAAAGATACTCAGAAGTTTATATAGAAGTGTGAACCCTGCCAAAAGTTTTCTTCTAAGATGAAATTTTCAGGAGCCTTGCTTTTGAATCCTATGACTGTTGAAGCACCTTTTGCCCAATGGGGCCTTGATTTTATTGTTGAATTCACAGAAAAATCTAGTGTAGGCCATAGTTGGATTCTTGTGGCTACAGACTATTTTAAAAAATGGATAGAGGCAGTTTCGTCAAAAAGGGCTACTAGCAAGGTAGTAATGGATTTCTTAATGGATAATACTCTAAAAAAATTTGGTGTGCCCACTAAGTTAATCATGGACAATGCCATGTGTTTTAGGTCTGAGGAGTTTAAGGAATTCTGTGAAGACTATGGCATTATTGTATCTTATTCCTCACCATATCATCCTCAAGAAAATGGACAAGCTGAGTCCAACAACAAAAGCATCATGAAAATCATTAAGAGGATTTTGGAGAAAAATAAAAAGTCTTGGCATTCAAAACTGAAGTTAGCCCTTTGGGCTGACAGGGTAACACTGAAAAGAGAAATAGGTGTATCCCCTTTTGAAATGGTATATGGAACTTAGGCAAGGTTGCCTTTAAATAATTTGTTACTTCTATATAAATTTCTACAAGAAGAAGAGTTTGAAGAACAAGAACCCATGATGGAGAGGATGGATCAATAGGTGGAACTAGAAGAAATAAGAGTAGAGGAACATAAAAGAAATATCAAGCTCCAACAACAGTCCAACTATTTGTTTGATAAAAGAGAAACTGAAAGGAAATTTTAGATAAATGATATGGTGCTTCAGTGGAATGCTAGGAAAGAAGAAAAGGGCAAACTTGGTAAATTTGAATCATTATGGATGGGCCCCTTTGTAGTCCAGGAATTTCATGGTCAAGATTCTTATAAACTAGAAGAACTGAATGGTGAGATACAGGAATTTCCAGTGCATGGACAATTCCTCAAACATTATTTCTCATAAATTTCTTTTTCCATGCACAGTAGAATAGGTTTCCCTGTTTTACTTTGGTTTTGTTGTGTGTGCATGTATAGTTTTGCTTCAGTTTGCGGTCTGTCTCCTAGAGTTTTGGTTTCTAATATTAATCTCGCAATTAAATTTCCCCAGTTGGAGCCATTGTTAGCACTGTATATTGGAAAATTTTCAAATTCCAAGATTTGGCAATTTTCCCACGTCTTTTGGTTCAAAATCCATGTCTTTTCACGTCGAAAGGTCAAATTACAGTTAAGTCTACAAAATGCCTTGTTTCAAGATTTAATCACACAGTCACACTGGCTTTTTAAAGTGTCTTTTTAAGTAAGCGAGTGAGCGATGAGTCATTTTGAAGTTGAATCGCGCAGTCACGATCATATCTTGATGAGCTAAGTTGGTAGTGTGAGTGAGCGACATGGTCTTTAAAGTATGTTAATCACGCAGTCGGGATGTCTTTTTGAGGTCAGGTTGTTAGTCAGCGATTGAGCAAGTTGAAAATTTTTGTTTGTCGTGCTCTTGTGAAGGTTTGAGTCTTTTTGTTAGAATTCTCAGCGAGTCACCGATAGGTTAAGTTTTGGTGTATCGCGCAGTCGTGGTGGTCTTATGTCTTTAGTTTTTGGGTTCGCGATTGAGCGATTAGTATAAAGTGAAGTTTGGTCGCTCACTCAAGCTAAATTTTTATTCATACCTTTTTAGCCTGCGAGTGTGTGAGGAAGTCATGTTACAAGTGTCACTCACTCGTCCAAGTTCTAAACAATGTTCTTTTTGCAATACGAGTAAGTGATGGATTATGTTTTGGTTATCAGATGGTTCCACTCACTCAGTTGTGTAGAAGGTTTTCAAGGTTTTGAGGTTAGCGAGTGTGCGACTAAAGAAAATCATGTTGGTTACCGCTCACTCACAGATGATGTACTGATTAAATTTTTGAGCCTGCAAGTGCGCGATGAAGGAAAATGGAGGTTATCGCTCAGTCGCTCATGAAGGAAGTTAAGTAAAAAAAGATCAGCAATTGATCGATTAATGAGTTATAAAGTTTTGTGAAGATACTCGCTCAGTTGCGAAGGATCTAGTCATGAAGAATTTTTAGTAGCGAGTGCCCAACTGTGAATAAAGAAAAGGTCATCGCTCACTCACAAAGGTAGAAAAATAGATCAAAAGGGGATGGCAAATGTGTGACTAGCAAATGATTTGTAACTATTTTCATCGCTCACTCGAGAACATCCAAGCATGATGAGCTAGAGGTTAGCGAGTGTGCGGCCAAGGAAAAATTGAGTGATAAAACTTTACTCGCTCACTCTCGCGGGTTTCAAGAAAGTAAAGTGTTGAACAATGAGTCTGCAATTAATATAAGGAATAGTGTTGTTGCTCACTCGTGCAAGTATAAATGCAAAGGATAAATAGGTAGCGAGTATACAACTGCTAGATAATAAAGTTTCTATCTAGGTCATCGCTCAGTCACAAATAACATAACCTTAAGCAAAGAAGAGATCGCGAGTGCACAACTAATTGTAAGAAAAGGTCTTAATCGCTCACTTGCAAGGACAAATTTGAATGTAAGAAAAGGACAGAGAGTAAGTGACAAGTTGACAAGTGGATCATTCCAGGCTTACGAAGGCAAAAAGGTAAAAAAGTGCGTACTCTATTCCAGCAGGGATCAAACAGTGTGAATTAATGACAACATTAGTTACAGAGAGATGATTGTATGACACTGCAAGTGCAAGAATTTGGCATTCAAGTGGACAAGCCACCGATTAGATGGCTATAAAAATGAATGATTGAGCTTGATTTTGTACAAATCTCATTTATGCCTTGAAGATTTTGCTGTGAAATCAATAGAGCTTGTTTTTCTGAGATAGAAATTTGAAAAGGAAAGATGAGTCAAGCTACTACCAGTACAATGTCACAGGGGTCTGAGAAGAAGAAAGTTGCAGTAAAAAAGTATGTGGAAGAATTTGTTGAGTTGTTTCTCAGAACTTTGAATACAAATAGTGCAAATTGGGATGAATGGAAAGACAGATGGTGCCAATGCAGAAACCTGGTCACTCCAAACTACTCTGGTAATACTCTATTCCATTATTTCTAGAATAATAGGGTCAAAGCAGTTCCTATTTGCAATCCCTGGGAATTAAATATGGAAAAATTGATTGTGCCTAATGTTTACATCGATAAAGGCCTTATTAAGGAATTTGCTAACAATTATTTCCCAGTAGCTAGGGTAATTAGAAAGAAAAATAAAGAGACCCAAGTTTCCATAGATAGGAGATCAGTGACAGAAGTCTTTGGGATCACTGGTGCATTGTGCATAGAAATTGATTTGGAAAAAATTCAGGCAGATTACAAAAAGAGGGAAAAATTGATTAAGAAATATGAAATGCCCAAATTAATGCCAAGGGTAGATAGACATCTGGTGAAAATCCCAAATGGGATTAAACCTCCTTTTGATTTGTCCCTCTTTCATCATTATGTAAAATCCACAGTGTATGGCCTAACTAGAGTGCTAGGTTTTGATGGAGATTCAACTATACCCCAAGACGTGCTCATGATGGCCATGAATATCTAGCACCTGGAGGTCAACATAGATTATGACTATGTGGGATACATAGTTGAAGCTATACATGCTGCAATGGTGGAAATACAATAAGATGCCCCTGTACCAACTTTTAAACATTATTCACATTTAATGTTTATGATTCTATATTTCAACAGGGAATCTATGGATAGAGAGCTTGAGTTGTTTGTTTTAGATTATGGAGTCAATGCACCAATCCAAAGATGGACCCAAGTATGGGACAACTCATTCATGAATTCATCTTTTGTTCATTTCTGTAATTAGATTGTGGATACAATATTTGATTTGCTAGGAGCTGATAGGGAAAGATTTCCAATTGAAGTTAGGAGAGTTTTAAGACCTTGGGAATTTGTTCCAAATTGGCCAATTACTCACAATTGGGGTGATTTTTTCTTCTTTGACTATATTAATGTCATAAGGGTATATGGTTGTACACAACCACCTCACATTCTCCCTAAGTTTGTTCCTCTTAGGGTTGCATTTTTAGAGTTTATTTGGCAAATAACCTGGGTTGATAAAGAGTTTTTAGAGGGACATAGAAAGGGTACTTTTATCCCTAGATTATGGGTGGGTTTTGATTTCTCCATTGGGAAGAGATTTTTTGACCTAATTAATGAATTCTTGAAGCAGTATAGAATGTCTCTAGCAATTGCTACGTTCTATGATCCAGAATAGTTTTTAAAAATAGCCTTGAAGTCTATGACTCCTTGGCAGAAAATTAGAGATCATGAGCCATTGGATGATGAAGACATTGTGAGAAAAAAGTTGGAAAAGGATGAGGTCCAAGAGAGAAGAAGGAAATGACAAGATCTTCTTAGGGAAGAAGCTGATTGGAAAGAATCAGACAAGAATTTTTTTGGTTTTTTCCCTGACCTCCCATACCTGAAAAGAATGAAATAAATGATCAAGTCTTATGACACTTTGATGGCACAAGTACCACAGTTTAGTGCTGAGGATGCACAGTCTCAAGGATCCCCAATTCATGTTACCTTACATGACCCAAAAAATCAAGAAAAATAAGAGGAACAACACCAAGATGAAGAAGAGGCTAGTGAGGAAGCTACTTCCACCAGAGAGCCACCCAAAAAGAAGCAAAAAATAGGGCACAAGATGGTGTAGGATAGAAAAAGTATGGCCAAGGATGTGATAACAGAGCATGGCAAGTATTTCAGGAAGCTAAAAAGGCAATTGCAAAAGGAGCCACAAGCTGAAGGTCAAGGGGACAATCAAATGGTATTGTTTGGGGAAGCTGACGAGAGGGTGATGATGGCAAATGAATTCATGAAAGATGGTGAATTCATAAAATATGGAGAATTCAAAAGCTTCCTGGTAAAGATAAAGCAAAGGGATTTAAGAAAAAACTTAATCACAGGTGAAAGTCAGGAAGATAAAAATGAAGAGATTGTGAAGACACTCCAGGATTATGATCTTGAGAGTGAATTGATTAGTGTGGATCAGGCTAGATTATTGGTGCAAAATAGCGGGGTGCTACTGATTCCAGATTGGGAATTATAGTACACTTTTATCATTGATCAAATTAGGAGGCAAGAAGACCCCTTATTGAAAATAGATTTTGAGATTGATGAAGTGTTGAAAGAATTGGGATTTGATCCTAAATCCAAAACTTTAGCTATTTGGTCTCTGGCCCCTGCTACACAGAAGCCTCTGGTCATGACTATAAGGGAGGAGAAAAGAGCTGACCGAATGATCTAGAATTTGAAGAATACCATTGATACTAAGATCGCATAGTTAATGACCCAAGTATCATTTATGAACTTGTCTAAAAGATATGAGACAACTTTTTGCCAAATGATGGCCCTACAAAAAAAACATGAAGAAGTAGTTGTTCATAACCACACATTGGAGGAACAAATTGAAAAATTAAAGGAGGAGTTAGAAGAAAGTAAGAGAGAAAAAACTCCATCCCTCCAGGAAGCATCAAAAGATCAAACAGATGTTGCAGTAGGAACAAAAGAGGACTCAGTATTGGCAGAAGGCCAATCTAAAGAGCTATCACGGGGATAGAATACAAATGTCATGTCAATCATATTGCCTATACTGCAACATCAAATTAATGTTTTGAATCAAAAGACTGACATAATATACACATTATATGGCTCACTGCAAGAAGCCTCAAAGATAGCAGCTAAAGCCATGACTTTTATGGAGCCCACTTTCAAGTTTTGGTCAGGCAAGGCCAGGGTAATGGATAAATTGAAGACAACTATCTTATATAGTGATGATTTTCCTGATAAAGTATCTGACACTATTGAGATGATTAGTGAAATGAATGATACTTATGCATTCTTCAATGGTAAAGCTGAATTAATTGGTAACATGTTGCAGTTATTTGGTGATCACTGCCCTCCCTTAATCCCAAAGATCTATTATGAAGCTGGCACTTTAAAGATACAATTAGATTGGACAACTGAGTTTGATGGGATATTTAAGGATGAAGAGATGAAGCAGTGCTTGGAAAAAGATATTGAAGCCAAGTATTTCAATGAATTAATTGATAACCTCTTCAAGGTTGAAAAGAGATATGGAAAAATTTGTTGCTGAGGCCAAAACAACTATGGATGCCAGGTGGACTGAAGCTATTACCAAGCTGGAGCAGGAGAAGACTTTTTAGTGACCCACTACCAAGGAGGTGAATAGGTGGGAGGCAAAGCTGAAAGCATAACAACAATATTTTCAACTGCAACAACAATTTTTGTTCAGACTTCACCAACTTTTGCCACCTATGTTCTGTTGTAATTTTGGCTTTTTGTTAGTTTTAAAAATTTGTTGTAAAAGATTTTGTAAATCTTTCCCATGTAGTTTGTAGCTTGTTGCATCCTTAGTTATAAAAGGATCCTAAGACTACTGGGAAAAGGATAGCCATTTTTCATTTGGGAGTACAAGCTCAAGTTGTATAAACTCTGGTTTAAGACCCAATCTATTTTGAGTAGGGTTTTGAAATTTATTGTTGAATGTAATAGCAACTTTTGATTATGAATACAAATGAAATCCATCAATAGTTTCTGAAACATATGATGAGTATTTTTTCTTCATTTTTGTGTTCTGAATCTTATTTAAATTGAATGCTCAAGGAATGTTCAGTTTATACGTCTGTTAGGTAGATTTTGCAATAGTTTTAGGGTTCTTTCAAGGAAAGATTAAAATTTCCTTAGGGTTGTTTCATTAAGATTCATAGTTTATAATGAATTTGATTAATTGAGTTTTCATGTGTGTGAAGGTAGATATATAAGGTATATCTATTTTTATGTCAAATCTGTCATTGTTTTAAGTTCTTGTTCATGAGAAATTGGTTATGAATATTCATAAATGATTCCATACCCTAGGATAAAAGACTGGTATGTTTTTCTTTGAAATAGTTGACTATCACTATTAAAATTGATCTTTACCTTTATGTTTGATCTATCAAATAAATGTTACAGTGGTCAAACCCTATAATTCCATTCACATTAATGATTCTGTGATTTGAGCATTCTAAGTTAGAAGGGTATTCCCATCTGAATTTATGGATCTCAAAGTGTAGAGGGTTTTGAAACCCTATTTCTATCATTATATATCTTACTTGATCAGTGTTTGGGATAAATTGAGCAAGCTCATTGAGATTATTTCATATGTCAACAAGAAAATGAACTAACAAACTCTACACACCTTCCCCATCATTTTACACTTCACTCTAAAGAGTGCTCTTCTCTGACTACTCTCTTCCTTCACTGGTTCCTTATGAGAGTTCTCCTCATCATAAGGTTTTCTCCCTCCTTTGATTCCAATGGGACTTCAGGGTTCTTATTCCCACTTGTCTCTTCATGAACATAGTTCACTCTTTTTTCACCTCCTTGTGAAGATCTTCCTTTCTTTGGACACCTATATGCTGGATGCCCCAATTGGTTACAATGATAACACTTTATATTAGATAAATAATTACCTCTCCCTTGGTTACTTCCTCTTCCTTTATTGTTAGAGTTCCTTCCCCTACTTGAGCTTCACCGATTGAAGTTCCCTTCATGCTATTCAGTAAGCTTATTCTTTGATTGTCCTTTAGATTAAAATCTTCTTCCTCCATAGTTACTTCTTTGTCCTCTGGTGTCTCTTCCTCTACCTCTTCCTCTTGAGGTGTTGGAATCTTGTTTCTTGTTTAGTTTATCCTCCTCCTTGATATAAATTTGATCACACCTCTATACTGTATCAGGAGTCAAGAGAATCATTTCATCTTGAATAGTCCATTTGAGGCCATTAAGATACCTTGCTACTTTGACCTTCTCATCTTCTGCTATCCTTGACCTCATACAATGCCTTTAGAATTCTTCAGTGTAAGAGTTGACATCTAGGTCCTTCTATCTTAGACCTTGTCTTCTCTTATGGAGTTGGATTTCATAATCCTCCCAAATGTAAGGCTCTCTTACTTTTTCTACCATAGCTCTCCATGAAGCAATAGGCTTCTTCCCATCCTTCTCTCTTTTATCCTGGATGAACTTCCACCAAGTGAGAGCTGATCATCTCAGTCTTGATTTGGAAACCTTCACTTTTTGAGCCTTTGTCATTCCATCACACTCAAAATTCTTTTATAAGCCCTCTATCCAATCAAGAGCTACTTTTGGTTCCATTTTTCCACTGAAAATGGGAACTCCTTCCAATGCTTTGCCACTCATAGCTTTTAGAGCTTTCAAGAATGGTTCTTGTTCACTGACAGGGTCTGCTTCAGGGACTTCATCTTCTATGGAAATATCCTTTCCTTTCCCATCAACCTTGTCTAACACTCCATCTGCCTTCATATCAACATCATAAAATTTTTGTTCAAGTTGAGCCAATCTATCTCGAAGTACTCTATTCTCTACTTATTGATCATCCACCTTATTTTCTAGTTCAACATTTGTCACCGTTGTTGATTCTCCAATGGATTTTGTAGGCTGAAACATTAACCACAAGCCTAATCAAAGAGGCTCTGATACCAATCTGATAGAAGTAAACTCCTAGGTGTTCTCACACAACTCCCAAGATAGGACCTAGTTTGTCACTATCCAATTTAGGTTCCTAATTCCAATTTAGGACCTTCTTAAAGTCAATGGACACTTTATCCAAGAATCCTCCCAACTCTTATCAAAGAGTTACTATATTGCGTTTTCACCTTGGATGACAACTATCTCAGTTTTGTCACAATGCTCTCAAAGGGCTTGAAGAAACTATTCCATATTTATCCATACCAATACTCTCCATGGTACAAGGGAAATGTAGGCACTTATGATGTCCTTCCTACATCCAAAAAACTCACAATCCATAAGTTTTTAGACCCAAAATGGTTGAGTTCTTGAATTGTCTCCAAACTGTCCAATTAGGCCTAGTAGTCCTATTAGCCCTATCTAGAGGGTTTTTTTTGGATTAAATCCCAAAACTTGCTCCTGACCCCCAAAACTATTATTGGATCTAGATACCCTTTTCAAATACCTAAAAGATTTATAAGGTATTAAGTCTCCAACTCATCTGTACAGTCCTATCCTAGAAAGTAGGGCTTTTAGGTCTATTTTAGCTCTTCACAAGCAATGGTATGATTTATCCTCACAAATAAATCTAGATGGATTGGTCATGCTCTAAAATTGATCCTAGGGACTCATAAGACCCTAATGAATCTTTGACATCACTTGGTTCAGTTCACCATATCATTCCCTTGTCTCTGCAATGTTTTCTAACCTCTCATGCACTTAACCGGGTTGTCCTAACTCGCCTAGGGCATGAGTTTAAAAATAGCTCCACACCTTTCTAGACCTCCTACTCCTATATACATTATGTACAGAGACTCCCCTACACATTCCATTCAACCTTTTATGATTCCCATGGTTGAATTTCATGGGGGAGCCATGAAAGCAAAAACTGTTTGTAAGAGACCAGCAAATTGTCTAATTAGCAAATAATTTCCTACAACTTGAAGATTAACTCTAATCTACTAACACACTGAAAATAAAAGTCTTGTATCACTCCACACTACATGAATCCATAGATTACTCTCATGTTTCAATCCATTACAACACTATTAACATCCAAAATTTGTTGATTGTATACTATGTGTAGAGTTCTCTTCTTCTTGCTCACAAAAACTTGGTTACAATCACTCTACCTCAAGATTCAAGCTTTAGAGTGTCTTAGATGCATTTATCCACCATTATAGGCTATTTAGAATCATTTCCCACTCCTAAAATTGAGGGGATCCAATGTTTCCAAGTTGCATGCAACATTTGCAAAAGTTGCAAATGTTGTCATGACAACTTTTGGCATCTTTTGCATTAACTATGCAAACTAGAATCTAGGACCTCTAGGATATGTTGTTCAATGAACTAACACCATTTAATGACCTTAAGGAATCTTTTACATCATTCATGTGTCTATAATATATTTTGGACTTGAATCCCAACATTAGACCAATTAGGACTTAAACTAACAAAACAACTAATAAAGACTAATTGGTGACCTTAGTCCTAACACTAACTCACCTAGTCCACATGACCTACTAAGGCCTCAAAGAAAACACACCTCTCTGAATTGGATAAGGTCAGATATAAGCCAAAAAATTCTAAGGCTTGAGGATTTCCTAAATTCTCTTGCATCATTGCATCACGAAATACATCAAGAAACCATTGCTCAAACTGTCTCCATTATGAAATGGACTGTGTAGGTAATGATTCATATTATTTTTGTGCATAGTCCTTTAAAGTCTGGACAAATAACTCATCACCTGATCTTATACACAAATATCATAATCTTCTATAAATATGTCAAATGCATCCAACTATTGCAGTGCCGATTCATCCCATTCTCCATGGAACTTTGGTACAAGTTGTGAAAGTTTTGGGGATAACTTGTTAGGTTCATAATTAAAATTGCTGAAATCCAATGGCCTGATGCCATCTTGAATAAAAGGCTTTCTTTGAAATGATTGATACACTTGAAAAAAGTATCCACCATCTCCTTATGAGTCTTCTCCTTTAGTAGAGTCACTGACTGAAAAGTTTTACTGAATAGAGTTTCCACCTCGCTTTGAGGAAAATATTATTTGCTGGTCTTCTGAATTCTTTCTTCTAGTAGAGTGCACTTTGAAATAAACTAGTACAACTATTCTCTGATCTGTAAAATCTGAAACTTGGGTAACTTCAAAATACTTATTATGAGCAACTCTTCCTAGAAGAGTCACCAATCTATTGGTGCTCAAATCAACATGTTGGATTTCCTATGGACTTGCCAATCCAATGCTGGGAAACCCAAGTGATTTGACCAACTAACAAGTCACAACCAAAACAAGGTTGGAACTTCTGCAATTTTGGCTCTGCATAACCAAGACTGGTAGGCCTATACCTTAAGATTTAAGTATTTTTATAGAAAATATGTGGTGCAGAGCACCCTAGGGTTTTTCTCTCCAAGCCCTAGTAATGGTGAGAGTGATCATGGAGCAGATCACAGTTTTCCAAAACCCTAACAGCTTCTTAACTCCTAGCGCAAAAGCAGAAGTGTAAACCAAAAAGACCTACAAAGTTATGGTGACTGTCTAGCGGGAACCGTTTATGTTATGCTTATCACACAGTCGCAAGGAGTTGGGCGGTTAAGTTGAAATAGGTGCGACAAGGCGACGATAGTGTATCGCAAGCTCGCAAGGTGATCGGCGGTCAGTTTGAAAATGGCGCGACAACGTGATGACTATGTATCGCAAGCTCGCAAGATGATAGGTGGTTAAGGGAAAACAGCCGCGACGCTACGACAACAGTTACATTAGTCTATCGTGTGATAGCTGAACAACCGACAGTCAATTTTTTGAGTGTGCGAGAGCGCGACTGCAACATATCGCAAGGTCGTCGGAGAACAGACAGTTAATTTTCTGGGTGTGCGAGAGCACGACTGCAAGGCATCGCAAGGTCGTAGAACAATAGACAACTCATTTAGAAGCATTGCGGGCACGTGACTATAATGCATCGCACAGTCGCAGGCTAATTGGTAGCTCATGTCAAAGTGTTGCGAGCATGCGACTACAATGCATCGCACAGTCGCAGGCTAATCGGCAGCTCATGTCAAAGTGTTGTGAGAGCGCGACTATAATGCATCACACAGTCACAGACTAATCGGCAGCTCATTTCAAAGTGGTGTGAGAGCGCGACAATCATGCATCGCAGAGTCGCAGGGTAAACGACAGCTCGGTTGTAAGTGTTGTGAGAGCGCGATGACAATGAATCGCAAGGTCACAAGTTAAGGCATGCATAGTTGTTATGACTCGCGACTATGCGATTAAACATCTGGAGTAAGGTAAGCGTCTGATCGAGCCGAGAAAGAACTGCGATGCCGCGACCAGGAAAATGATGAAGCAGGTTGACACATCAGCAGATGGAAGTTGAAAATTCATATACGACAAAATAAAAGAGAATGCCACGGAGGAAAATGTTGTCCACGTAGATAACCATGCTGATGATGATATCGATGACAGTTGCAGGAGGAAGATGAAGAGCCGAGGCAGTTAGAATCTTTAGACAGTAGGTAACCTAGAAATGGTTACAAATCAAGAACAGTCCGAGATATAAAATAGAGGAAAGAACCATTTTGAAGGAGGTTGGAGAAGTTAGAGACTGAGTAGACTAGTGAAGAAGATTTCAGTTTACATTGTAATATTCAGGCTTTCAATAAAGAATAGTTTCCTGTGTGTTCTGTGTGTTCTTCTATTGTGTGCAGACTTCTGTAGAGTAGGATTTTGAATTCAGTTGAGTATCATGGATTCTTTTTGACTCTTATAATCCATCCTATGGAGTGTGACCGTCAAGAAGCATCCCTCATATATTTTTATTTTGTTTCTGTGTTTGGAATTGAGAAGAGGCTAGTTAGAATTGGAGACAAGTCCTAGGTGAGCTAAATGGTCTGGCTAGAGAACTTGTAGGAGAGAGAGATAGAAGAAGAGAGGTGCATGACTAACTTTATTCAGTCATGGAGAGTAAGATGAGGTAAAGAGTGGAACTTTTCGGTGGGTAGGAAACCTAGGAGAGAGGGAGTATAAAAATCCTTCTGGTTAGGGTCTGAGAGTAATGCTAAGAGACTCAAGTGTGAGTCTAGAGGATCGTGAGGTGAATAGGGTCCAAGATAAGATTCCTACAAGAGAGTAGGAGTCTAGGAGAGAAAGGTGACCTCCCCATCAATATGATAGCATATCAAACCTATATTTCAAATTGGCACACATGCACTTGAAATTAATCTAATCGTGATCAATCACAACATAAACTGCAAGATGGAAAAAAATTTGAGTAATTGAAAGAATCAACATTATCAGATTTCCACAATCCATTTAATTCAATTATATGCTTCTAGATTTGATTGTGTCAGTGTTTTTAGCATCAACATTTTGGATCACACTCTGTGATCCATCATCAGAATGAGAGAGTGCAAGAAATGTGAAAATAATCTATGCAGACCAAGCCTCACTCAAAAGATATAAAAAGGGAAGGGGGTAGAGAGGAAACATAGAGAGAGAGAGAGAGAGAGAGAGAGAGAGAGAGAGAGAGAGAGAGAGAGAGAGAGAGAGAGAGAGAGAGAGAG
>MU228482.1:186093-196727 GCA_018584345.1 Thuja plicata
CACTTCCATGTTAAGAGAATTTAGCCCTCCTTAGGGGATGTATTTGACCTCCATTACATCATCCCCCCATTTCTGCATCATCCCCCCTGATCTGCTCCTCCTTATACCACTTTCGGGACTGATTTCTACATTCTAGGTTGTAGGACTCTGGTTCTGGGATATAGGGACAGGGTCGACCTCCTAGGATAGGGTCAACCTTAGCCCTGCCCTAGGACAGGGTCAACCTTGGCCCTATCCTAGGACAAGACTGACCTCAACCTTGTCCCAGAGTCCCAAACCCAGAATCCCACAATTTCTCGGTTGTCGGTCTTTGCAAAAAAGTTTCTTCCCGCTCCCGGGTCGGCTGTTTCAGGCTCCGAAGCGTGGATTCTTAAATTATATTTAATATAGGTCCTCTCCTAGGGGTAAATTCTTAAATGATGATTTAATTATCCTATGTATGCCTCCTTAGAAGATTGTGCCCTAATTTCATATAAAAGGGAGCCTTCTCCTCTAATTTTCTCTAACCATCATCAAACGAACTAAGTCTTCCAAATGCAAAAAGCTCTGGCCAAGATTTTGTTCAAGCATCCATTTTTCTACATGTTTTCAAGCTCTCAAGGTGTTCAAGTCTTCTTCTCAAGCATTCAAGCTCTGCATTGAAGATCAAGGATTCAAGCTTTCAAGCCTTTGAAGGGATTTGGTTCAAGCATTCAAGATTCATCATTCAAACCCTAGATCTAGCCATCATGATGGTGTGATCTTCCTTCAAGATCCTTTGTGCATCCTCAAAACTCTTTCAATGTGGATTCCAAACATACAATCATGGAGGTTTATGGTTTCTAAAGTCCATGCTTTCATATTTACATGCTTGCTACATTTGAATTACAATTGCATATCTTTTCAATATCATAGGTTCATTGTTATATTCAATTCTACTACTTGCTAGCATTCCTATTTCAAATATTGATTTCAAAGTTAATTTCTAAATTGGGGTTTGACTAAGGAAAACCCATCCCCCACAAAAAAAAAAACATTTTTCTTGCAGGTACAGGTTTGGGACTATAGATCTGAGGCCAGATCTGGATACCCTTTTCGGTTTTCTTTCAGACTGTGTGAACAAGGACACTTTCGGAGTTGAGCAGATTGAGTTGGAAAAAGTGGTACAGGGTCGACCTTTTTCATAAGATGATATCAGAATGGAAAAATATTTCTGGGTTTTATCCATCTTTGTGTTCCGGTTTGGTATCAACTATCAACATCTCTAGAAACAGTCTACAGATCTCAGAAAATAGCAATCTTTGATCTGCCATTTTGTAAGGTTGGTACTTTCTCCTATTCTTCTCAATTACTATCATTAATTATATTAATCAATAAATTTATAGAATTTAAGATCCCCTTTCTTGGTCTCTTTCCAAATAATGGATTCATTTGTGTATTAACCTTTTGGGGTTGATCAAAATTGGATCTCCCATTTTTGTATTTGAGGGTGAAAGAAAGGAGCATCTTATCTTCCCTTAATCAAAATCACAATTGCAATATACAATCAATTAAATTCAAGTAAGTGTAAAGTAGGGTTAAGGAAATCAACACAAATAACAATTAACAATTCAAATCCCCCTTAACCAAAACCCTATTTTCTCCTTTACACTATTGTATGAAGATCTTATTGTAATTCATTGAATATATGGCTGAAATTGGGAAAGCCTTACAACCCGACATGTAATGATTTTAATCAAGTTAATATAAAGGATCTCTGTGTTTTCTTCTCTCACTCTATTGTTTGGCTTCTGCATTGTGTCTACAAGCTTGTTTGGTAGCTGGGATGCCCCTCCTACTAACCCTCCTTGCATCAGGTGGTATCAGAGTGTTGTGAGATCTAGTTTCTTCTTGAAACCCTAACCCTAGTTGGTATTATTGTGGGGTAGCAGATTGCGATCTGACCTATAATTGCAAAGGGATTCAAGATGTTTCATGGGAGAAGAAATGATGATCCAGGTCTAGCTGATATGCTTAGACAAATGGCTACTATATTGGAAGCTGTTGAAACAACCCAACATAGAGGAAGACATCTTGATGATGTTAGTGATGATGAAAATGAAGAGGTTCAAGGTGAAGCTACACCTGCACCTACACCTGTGATGAATCAGGAAGAAGAGAAATTCCTAAGAGCCTTAACAATTTTGAAATCCACACCTCAGTTTAATCCTCTTGAGTATAGTGGAAAATTGGATTATGATGAATTGATTGACTGGATAACAGAGATAGACAATTATTTTGAATATGAAAATGTGGCAGAGGATAAGAAGGTGAAGATTGCAAGCACAAAGCTGAAAGGTCATGCATCCCTATAGTGGGAACATTTGCAATTGGATCAAAAGAAGAAGGGTAAAGACAAAATAAAGGTATGGGATAAGATGGTGAACAAATTGAAAGGCAAGTTTCTACCTTGTGATTATTAGATTAACCTGATTAGGAGAATGCAAAGTTTTAAGCAGAAGGATTAACCCGATTAACCTGATTAACTGATGAATTCTATAGATTGGACATGTTGAAGATGAAGTGGAAAGAGTTGTAGGATACCTGAATGGATTGAGAAGTTCCATACAAGATGAAATAAATTTGGTCAAGATGGAAAGCTTTGAGGAGGCATACCAATTTGCCCTAAAAGCTGAGGAAAAGTTAAATAGAAGATATGAACAAAGACAAAACGGAAGGGGAGGTAGATTCCCTAGAGGAAGAGGTAGATCCCATGGTGAAAATAATAGATCTAAACCAAACAAGTCAAATTGAGACACCTCTCAAGATAAAGGAAAGACTGAATGGAAGGGTGGAAATTCATACCGAGGAATAGGTAATTAATCTAGAGGTGGTTATAGCATAAAATGATTCCAAGTTACTTGTTACAATTGTGGTGAAGAAGAACATAAATCCTTTGAATGTACACATGCAAACAAGAAAGGCACTAGTAGAAGAAATGCATTGGTACAAGAGGAGTCACCAAATGAAGCTAAAAAGGAAGGAAATTTCATGATCCAAAGGATACTATGGAGTGAGAAGGATAAGAAAGCTCCGATCAGGAAAAGTTTGTTCAAGACCAGATGTAGAGTTGCAGACAAAGTTTGGAAAGTGATTGTTGATAGTGGAAGCTCAGAGAATCTATCATATGAGGAAATGGTTGTAGATTTGTAGTTGGAGAGGATGAAACACCCAAAACCCTATCAGATCTCATGGATCAAAGATGATCATACATTAATGGTGAGTGAACAATGTTTTGTGAATCTAAAAATTGGGAAGTATTATGATAAGGTGTTGTGTGATATTATGCCTATGGATTGTTGTCATATTTTTTTGGGTAGACCTTGGAAATATGATAGACATGATATACATGATGGAAGATTGAATAGATATTCTATTTGGGTTGATGGTAAGAAGCAAGTTTTGTTACCTTTGGTTGAAGAACCTACTGGTAAGATATGTACATCTGTGAAAGTTTTCTTGATGGAAGGTAGACAGTTTGTTAAGGATTTGAAAAGGAATGATATTTTCTATGCTTTGATTCCTAACAAACCAAGTAAGAATATCAAAGATGACATTCCTATAGAAGTTGGAAACTTTCTCATTGAGTATAAGGAGATAATTTTAGACAATGTACCTAATGGTTTTCCACCAATGAGGGATATCAGTCATTGTATGGATCTGATTCCTAGAGCTAGTTTACCAAACAAAGCACCACACCGGTTAACACCTACTGAAAATGAAGAGCTTAACCGACAAGTTCATGAATTTTTGAACAAAGGCTTGATCTGAGAAAGTTTGAATCTATGTGCAGTACCTACTGTATTAACACCTAAGAAGAATTGAGAAGGGAGAATGTGCACTGATTCCATAGCAATCAATAAGATAACAGTGAAGTATAGGTTTCCTATACCGAGAATGGATGACATAATGGATTGTTTGAGTGGAGAAAAGTATTTTACCAAAATTGATTTGAAAAGTGGATATCATCAGATCAGAATCAGAGAAGGAGATTAATGGAAGATTGCTTTCAAGAAAAAGGAAGGTTTGTATGAGTGGTTGGTTATGACTTTTCGTTTAACAAATGAACCCAATACTTTTATGATGTTAATGAATGAAGTTTTGAAGAAATTCTTGAATAAGTGTGTGATTGTATATTTGGATGACATTCTGATATTCAGTAAGACTAGAGAAGAGCATTTTATGCATATAAGACCAATGTTACAGAGATTGAAAGAGGAAAAATTGCTGATAAATATGAAGAATTGCTCCTTCATGAAAGAAGATCTTGTGTATTTAGGTTTTGTGATTTCAGCTGATGGTTTGAAGGTGGATCCAAAGAAGGTTGAAGCTATACTGAACTGGTGTACACCTGAAAATGTCACTGAGGTAAGATCATTTCATGGATTGGCAAGTTTTTATAGGAATTTCATCAGAAATTTCAGTTCTATTTATAATTCTATGACTAAAACAATGAGAGGAGACAAAAGAGAGTTCAAATGGACACATGGAGTTGGTAAGAGTTTTGAATCTTTAAGGCTAAAGGTTGCTGAATTACCTATGTTGGCATTACCCAATTTCAATAAAGTATTTCAAGTGGAATGTGATGCAAGTGGAAGTGCAATTGGGGTTGTGTTAACTCAAGAAGGTAATCCTGTTGCTTTCTTTAGTGAACAGTTGAATGATGCAAAGAGGAAATATTTTGTATATGATTAGGAGGTCTATGCTATTGTGCAAGCTATGAAGAAGTGAAGACATTATTTGATGCCAAATGAATTTGTGTTGTATACTGATCATAAGGCTCTACAGTATTTGGGTAGTCAGAATAAGTTGAATCAGAGACATATGAAATGGGTAGAGTATTTGCAGAGTTTTACATTTGTGATTAAGCATAAGAGTGGAGTTTCTAATAGAGTTGCTGATGCATTGAGTAGAAGAAGGTTGTTATTGACTAAAATGAGAATTGAGTTTCTTGGTTTCGATGACATGAATAATTTGTATGAAAGTGATCCTGATTTTTTATAACAGTGGAGAGTGTGCAGAGCACCTAATACAAATCAATCAAGTAAGTATGAAGACTATTTCACTCAGGAATATATGTTGTTCAAAGGTATTCATTTGTGTATACTGAGAGGATCAATGAGAACTAATTTGATCAAGGAGAAACATAGTAGTGGATTGGCTAAAATTTTTGGTATTGATAAAACATTGAGTTTGCTGAAGGAGAGGTATTTTTGGCCTCAATTGTATAAGGATGTTCAGAAATTTGTAAGAATTTGTGGAGTCTATCAAGTTGCAAAAGGAGTGATTCAAAACACTGGTTTGTAACACCTATTACTATTCCTGAGAAACCTTGGAGTGATATCAACATGAATTTTGTTCTTGGCTTACCTAGGACAACAAGAGGTAATGATTCCATATTTGTTGTTGTGGATAGATTTTCTTAGATGACACATTTAATACCATGTAAGAAAACATAAAATGTAGTACATGTAGCAGATCTTTTCTTTAAGGAAATTTTCAGATTGCATGGATTACCGAAGAGTATCATCTCTGACCAAGACAATAAGTTTGTTAGCTATTTTTGGATAACACTTTGGAAGAAGTTAGATACTGAGTTGAAGTTTAGTTCTACATTTTATCCATACACCGATGGAAAAACATAGGTTGTAAATCAAAGTTTGGGTAATTTGTTGAGATGCTAAGTTGCAGACACACTAGGCGATTGGGATTTGATGTTGGCACAAGCAGAATTTGCATACAATAGTTCAGTGAATAGAAGTACTAGAAAGACACCATTTGAGATTGTTCATGGCACACAACTGAGAGGTATATCAAATTTGAGAGATATTGTTGGAGAAGAGATAAGAAGTGGTGAAGCAGAGGAATTTGCAGAATTTATGAAGACATTACATGAAGATGTAAAATAGAAGTTGGAGAAAAGTAATAAAAAATACAAAGACAATGCAGACAGATCAAGAAGACATAAAAAATTTGAAGTTGGTAATGTAGTAATGGTTCATCTAAAGAAAGGAAGATTTACTATTGGAACATATGGTAAACTGAAGATGAAGAAATTTGGTCCTTGCAAAATACTAAGAAGATTTGATAGTGGAAATGCTTATGAAGTTGAATTACCTGATGGCAAGGATATATCACCTATATTCAATATTTCAGACTTGTATGAATATCATGAACCTGATGAAGAAGTGACTGTATCAAGTGATTATCCTAAGAAACATATAGAAGTTGAAAAGATTCTAAAATAGAAAATTGGTAGAAGCACAAGAGGAAAATAGTACATGGAATATCCGGTGAAGTGGAAGAATAGACCGATTAAGGACTCATCATGGATTTCTAAATCCAAGTTGGATTCATTTTAGGTTGGACCTAATAAATGAGTCAAAGAATAATTTCTTGTAACCCCAGGTGTATGATCCAGGAGCATCTTGGGTCATTGGAAATCCTGCACAACCAAAAAGATGTTTTGCTTTCAGTTCTCTTTCACTCGGGTTCTGCTACTCAGGCATGGTTGTCTCTGTTGCTCAGGTTTTTTTTCTTAGGCATGCTTGTCTCTATTGTTCAGGCATGTTTACCGATGGATTTTGATGATTTTTTACCAACAGATTTTGGTGATTCTTTACTGACGGATTTTGGTTATGCTTTACCGACGGGTTGCTGACTTTCGGTAACCATCTGCCCGAGACTGTTATTTTTGAAGTTGGATCTTTGGCCAACTTCTTCAGTTAATTTTGTTGGCTTAATTTATTTGGGGTCTCTCATTGGGATTTGTGTGGACCTAAATCTGGGTGCCACTTATGGATTTGAGCGCTGACTTCTCTGGCAGACTCTTGTATATATTCTTGTGTATGTTCTTAGTTTAGGGATATCATTCTTAGAGCAAGAAAGAAAAGGTTTAGGTATTGAGATTGAAGGTCAGTGATCTTTGATGTATCAAAATCTTATTGTAATTCATTGAATATATGACCGAAATAGGGAAGGCCTTATAGCCTGACATGTAATGATTTTGATCAAGTTAATATAAAGGATCTCTGTGTTTTCTTCTCTCACTCTGTTGATTAGCTTCCGTATTGTGTCTGCAAGCTAGTTTGCTAGCTCAGAGTGCCCTTGGCTCCTCCTACTAACCCTCCTTGCACCAGCATAGAATGTCACAAAACTTAAACAATGAATTGAATAACCATAATCCAATTAATGAATAGATCACTACCTTATTCTATCATGGGAAATATAGTCAAAATCATCCCAACCCTACATAAAACCTCATAGATAGTTTGTAATAAACTATCACTTCCACATTGTTCAAATGAGCATGTTGTTGGAGATTTACTTCTAGCAGCTAGTTGATTGTATGTTTGTCATCGATGACAACATATAATTTATAGCAGTGTTCTGTATGTACTTAGCAGAATGATGGTATCAAGCCTTGCATGGTTATATTCATGTTGTTGACATGATGTTTATCTTTTGTTCATACATGCAGACTCAGATAGGGAGTTTCAGTTGTGTTTTGTAATTATGT
This sequence comes from Thuja plicata, assembly GCA_018584345.1. Classification (NCBI taxonomy): domain Eukaryota; kingdom Viridiplantae; phylum Streptophyta; class Pinopsida; order Cupressales; family Cupressaceae; genus Thuja; species Thuja plicata. Next base: position 193,631 of record MU228482.1, read on the forward strand.
TATGTGGCAGTTATAGTTTTTGGAGTTTGTCTGTACAGAGCCGACATATTGCATTGGTTCTTGAGTTGCGCCTATCTTCAAGATATGCGTGTGCATATTCAAGTTTAGTTATGAGTTGATAATAGTTATCTAAAGGTGCCAAACGTGTTTCAACAATATTGTAAAGTTAGAGTTAATTTGGTGAGGCTGACTTAGTGAAGCATCACGTCTATTCAGTTTATATTCCACGGTTGTAATTATGCTTGTGTGATTAGTAAAGCTGACAAGGATGTTATGAAGAGTTGTCTAATAGGTCCCTTGATCTTATACTTTGAGAAAGATACTTATAGAAAGTCATTTGTGGAATGCTAAGTGTGAATGAAAAGAAAAGATGTAGGAAAGTACAGAGTAGAATATCAGTTGAGTTTCATTCATCAAGGATCTATGTGAAGAAGAAGTGAAAGATTACAATACATTGGAACTAATCAAGACAACATGTCTACTCTACAGTTCATCATCAGATATAGTGCATATCTATTCTTCAGAAGGTTGTAGCCTTCACCATTAAAGTAGTGAGCTTTTGGACAGTGAGTCCTCACCCTTAACCAGGTTATTTGTAAAAGACTCCTAATAGGGTCAGACCCTTAACCAGGTCACTATACTTATTGCATTGTAAATAACAACTCCTAACAGGGTTGCAAGATCTTCTAACAGGGATTGTTATAAACAAGTATAGTTCATTATGGGTGTTAATTCCCACCGGGGTTTTTACCATTTGGTTTCCCCATAACCAAATTGTGGTGTTGTCTATTGTGTTATCTAAATGTGCATTTACTTTATTGTATTATGAAGTTAATAAGAGAAAAGAATCAATTTGGCTGATAACTGATTCACCCCCCCTCTCATTTATCCTTTGGGACTATTCTAAAAATTGGTATCAGAGCCAAGTGCCGGGAAGAAGAAGCCTAATAACTTAAGGTAGATCAGATGTCTTACTTCAAAAAAGAGAGACCTAAGTTCGATGAAGAAAATTATCTAGATTGGAAAAACAAAATGATAACACATCTAGAGTGTGTTGTATTTGAAATCTTTGAGATAGCCACACAAGAAGTTGTTATTCCCTCTTTAAAAGATCTATCAAGAGATGATGCTACTAGTAAACAAAATGATACATTCACAACTAATGCATTTGCCAAAGAAGCCCTTATAAGTGCACTATCTGACAGTGAATTTTTTGAGATCAAGAAATTAGACAAGGCATACACAATATGGAAGTATTTAGAAGACATGTTTGAAGGAGATGTTCAAGAAAATAATGCACGCAGGAAGACATGGAAAGAGAAATACAATAGTCTTGAGATGTTACCTAGAGAGAACATTAGAGCCTACAATCAAAGGATAAATGAAGCAGTCCCTGGAATCAAAAACAATGGTGGAGAAATATCAGAAGAAGATATAATGGACAAGCTATGGACTACTTTAACATCAGACTATGAGAACAAGATCAGTATTCTAGAGGAAACCATGCAATTTTCACAAGACTTCAAGAGAGAGACTTTGATAAGTAAAATCTCTGCATTTGAGATATCAAGATTGAAGACTGAACAAAAATGTGAAACAACCTTCAAAGCTTTAGTTCATGGTAAGAAATCTCACATCTCTAGCAATAATGAGAAAGAAGTCGATGAAGAACTAGAAGAAATCATAGCCATGATTGCCAAAAGAGAAAATAAAGGCAAAGAGAAATATGAAGGACAACTTCCATTCAATTTTTTTTCATGCAACAAGATCAGTCACTTTGCATCCAAGTGTCCTACAAGAATAAAGAAATTCAGATCTGATTATAAACCTAAATACAGGAAGGAATGCTATCATGCTGAAGAAGGTGTAACTGATGAAGATTTAGGAGAAGATGAAATTGGATTCGTTTCCCTTAAATACATAGAAAATTGATTGAGCATATGGACATTGAAGATGAAAAGGAAATACAAGAGTTAGCCCTAATTTCCAAAGTAGACATCAGAACTGATTGGATCATTGACAGCGGATGCTCTCATCACATGACAGGTGATAAAGACAGATTTGTTCATCTAGACAAGTACAAAGGTGGTATGGTCATATTTGGAGATAACACTCCTAAACCTATCATAGGCAAAGGATCCATCACCCTGGATGGAAAGAACAAGACAGATGATGTTCTGTATGTTGATGGATTACATCACAATTTACTAGGTGTTGGAATTAAAAGACAACAAATACATTATTAGCAACAAAGAAGGAGACATGATTGCATCAAGCTCCAAAACAAAAGGTAATGTTTTCCAGATCAATGCAGATGTAAAAGTGGATGACAGTTGGTTATGGAACAAGAGACTCTGTCATATCAATTTTGATAATATAGTAAAGATAAGTAATGTCAAGGCAGTTAGAGATCTTCCAAGTATTGCAAGACCTACTGACACAATATGCAGGGAATGTGTTATGGGAAAGCATGTAAGGAGTTCTTTCAGAAGCAAGCAGAACTCAGCTGAAAACAAGTTAGACCTAGTGCATACAGATTTATGTGGTCCTACTCAAACCAGGTCATATTTTGGAGAAAGATATTTCATTTTGTTTGTTGATGATTTTTCAAGAATGACGTGGGTTGCGTTCTTAAAGGAGAAGTATGAAGCCTTTGAGAAGTTCAAAATATTCAAAGCCAAAGTGGACAATGAATCTGGATTAAAATTAAAGTGTCTGAGATCAGATAGAGGAGGAGAATTCACCTCTGACCAGTTTTATGACTATTGTGAAGAACATGGAATTAAAAGATAGTTGAGTGCACCCAGAACCCCACAGTAGAATGGGATAGCAGAAAGAAGGAACATGATCATACTTGATACAATGCACACTATGATGATTGAAGGAAAAGTTGCACACACCTATTGGAGAGATGCAGTTAATACAACAATCTATACAATCAACATAACACAACTAAGGCTAGGCGTGGACAAGACACCTTATGAACTTTGGTTTGGTAATGTACCTATAGTAAAATACTTTAGAATATTTGGCAGCAAGTGCTACATCAAGAGAGATGATGGTGTTGGTAAGTTTGATGCTAGAAGCGATGAAGGTA
>MU228482.1:196865-222771 GCA_018584345.1 Thuja plicata
ATTATTGAAGAAATGTTTGATTGCATTGATGTTTCATGTAATGAACCTGAATCAAGCAAAGAAGTATCATAGATTATAGATGAGGATGTTACACCAAAAGTTTCAAAGTTCACATCTAGGTATCATTTAAAGAATGATATCATTGGAGATCGGAGCAGTAGTGTTTTAAATAGATCAAAAGCAAAAAGTTTAACAGTGGATGAAGAGGTATGTTTACTCTCACAGATTGAACCTTTAAATGTTGAATATTCTTGCAAGGATTCTGATTGGCAGAAAGCAATGGAAGAAGAACTAGATCAAATAACAAAAAATGATACATGGGAATTGGTCCCTAGACCCAGTGACAAAAATGTGATTAGAACAAAGTGGGTATTTAGGAACAAGATGAATGAAGATGGTACAATGGTCATAAAAAAGAAAGACTAGTGTGGAAAGGATATGCGCAAAGGGAAGGGATAGATTACACTGACACATTTGCCCCTGTGAGCAGACTAGAAGCCATAAAGTTATTCTTGTCTTATGCAACATTCAAGGATTTTAAAGTATATCAAATGGATGTTAAATTAGCTTTTATGAATGGTGACTTAAAGGAAGAAGTATACATAGAACAACCTGAAGGATTCAATCTATCAGATAAGCCAGATATGGTATGCAGATTGAAGAAAGAACTCTATGGACTTAAACAGGCCGCAAGAGCTCGGTATGAGAGACTAGATGGTTATCTTACCAGGATTGGATTTAAGAAAGGAGTAGAAGATTATAACCTATTCATAAGAGAGACACCTGATGGACTACTACTTATTGCTATATTTTTTGATGACATTATCTTTGGAGGTAATGACAAGCTCAATTCAAAATTTGCAAAAGAAATGCAGAATGAATTTGAAATGAGCATGATTGGTCCTATAAAATATTTCTTGGGATTGAACGTAAAGCAGACAGATAAGAAATATTCATAAATCAGTCCAAATATGTGAGGGAAATATTGAAGACCTTCAAGATGGAAGACTGTAAGCCAATATGCACTCCTATGATAACTGGAAGCAAGCTTTCTAAAGAAGATGATTCCACAACAGTTGACAAGACATTATATAAGTCTATGATTGGAAAACTTATATACCTTACTCAATCTAGACCATAAATATCTAATGTAGTTGGCATTGTTGGAAGATTTACATTTAAACCAAAATAGAATCACCTAATGGCAATAAAGAGAATATTCAGATATCTAAAGGGAACTATAGACTATGGTTTATGGTATCCTAAATCAGAGAATGTACAACTTCATGTGTATACAAATGTAGATTGGGCAGGTTGTCTTGATGAAAGGAAGAGTACTTCTAGAGGAGCAGTATTTCTTGGAAATAGGTTGGTTTCTTGGGTAACCAAGAAGCAAAATTATATCTCTCAGTCGACATCAGAAGCTGAATATGTTGTAGCAGAATTGAATTGTTCAACAATGGTTTGGATCAAACATATGGTTAAAGATTTTGGTATACAGGTTGACTATCAACATTGAGGATTCACTGTGATAACACCAGTACTATCAACATGTGCAAGAACCTTTTGATGCATGGAAAGACAAAGCACATTGAGATTAAATACCATTTTATTAGAGAAAAATTTGCGGACAATGAAGTAAAATTGGAGCATGTGAGCACCACAGAACAGTTGGCAGATATTTTCACAAAGCCCTTATCGAAGGATACTTTTGAGTATCTCAGGGAGAAGTTGGGAGTAATTCCCTCTCCTGAGTCTAATTAGAAAAAGTAGTAAGAACATCAGTCATTAAGTGACTGATGAATGATTGACTTCTCTACTTTTGGAGTAGTACCTATGCTTAATTGTTTATGGTGCCCTTTGCCATTGATGTCAAAGGGGGAGTATATAGTAAGGGGGAGCATATACTCTTGGGGAGTATAAATACAGAAAGAGGATTTGTAGTAGTATAGAGAAATATTTGATGAGGATATTGAGAAGATTATAAAAAGAAAGAAGACACCATGTGTTGAAGATATTTTTAATATCATATGTTGCCATCAATGTCAAAGGGGGAGATTGTTGGAGATTTACTTCTAGCAGCTAGTTGATTGTATGTTCATCATTGATGACAACATATAATATACAACAGTGTTCTGTATGTACCTATCAAAATGATGGTTCAAGCCTTGCATGGTTATATTCATGTTGTTGACATGATGTTTATGTTTTTTTCATACACGCAGACTCAGATAGGGAGTTTCAGTTGTGTTTTGTAATTCTGTTATGTGGCAGTTACAGTTTCTAGAGTTTTTTTGTATAGAGCCAAAGTATTGCCTTGGTTCTTGAGTTGTGCCTATCTTCAAGATATGCATGTGTATATTCAAGTTTAGTTATGAGTTGATGACAATTATCTAAAGGTGCCAAATGTGTTTCAACAAGATTGCAAAGTTAGAGTTAATTTGGTGAGGCCAACTTAGTGAAGCATCACGTCTATTCAGTTTATATTGCGCAGTTGTAATTATGCTTGCATGATTAGTAAACCGACAAGGATGTTATGAAGAGTTGTCTAATAGGTCCCTTTATCTTATAATTTGAGAAAGATACTTATAGCAAGTCATTTGTGGAATGCTTAGTGTGAAAGAAAATAAAAGATGCAGGAAAGTACAGAGTAGAATATCAGTTGAGTTTCATTCATCAAGGATCTATGTGAAGAAGAAGTGAAAGATTACAATACACTGGAACTGATCAAGATAATAGGTCTACTCTACAGTTCATCATCACATATAGTGCATATCTGTTCTTCAGAAGGTTGTAGCCTTCACCATTAAAGTAGTGAGCTTTTGGATAGTGAGTCCTCACCCTTAACCGCGTTATTTGTAAAAGACTCTAAAAAGAGTCAGACCCTTAACCAGGTCACTATACTTATTTCATTATAAATAACAACTCCTAATAGGGTTACAAGATCTTCTAACAAGGATTATTATAAACAAGTATAGTTCATTGTGGGTGTTAATTCCCACCGGGCTTTTTAACATTTGGTTTCCCCATAACCAAATTGTGGTGTTGTCTATTGTGTTATCTGAATGTGCATTTACTTTATTGTATTCTGAAGTTAATAAGAGAAAAGAATAAAATTGGCTGATAACTGATTCACCCCCCCTCTCAGTTATCCTTTGGGACTATTCTAACACATGTATCTCAAGATAAACCTACAGTTTATTTCAATTGAATTTAACTTTTCAAATGACAGACCGATTAATTTTGGCCACAAATCAATTGAATTTAACCATGTAAGATGAAAAGAGCAATTGACAGTAAAACTATAAATTTAATCAAAAGTATGCAACATCAAACTACCATATTGAGGAAAATCAAAAGATTTTATACAAGGGACATCGAAAATGAAGTTGAATCAATTCCCAGAGATGAAAGAAAAAAGCAATTATATTTATTGATTTTGAAAAAATGGTACATCCATGTTCATGTTACAGTTGTTGATCCAACTCTATCCAATTTGTAGTAATAATAATAGTGATAATAGTCCCTCCCCTCCACATCGTCTTGGAATCTCTATTTATATAAAGTTGAAGGGATACATACAAGCTTCAGACCAATGTTTCTCTTGATAACTAAAACCTAACACGAAGATCAACAAGTGAACAATAGTTATAATCAAGGAATAATTAACATCTTTGTCTAAAAATAGGTGTCGACCATAAGGAATAATAACAACTACTAACAAATCACATGTGATTTGTCTCAAATAATTCAAATAATGGTACTATGTATAATCATCATGGTACCTTGATCATACATTCATCCTTAAGCACCCATATAAACTTAGTATGATAATGGATATCCTCAGCATTAAGACTAGAGTCATCGATGTTGTCGACCATAATCTGGCACCCTCTATCCTCATAAATATTCCTTTAAGAATGTCTGCATGTAATCATCCCTCAGTCCCGAAGATCACATTGTCTTATCATCAGACCGATCCATGGTATCCGCCACCTTTGAAACCCTGCATGAAAATGACGATGTATCAAATAGTAGACCAAACCATTACAGACACTTGCATTCTTAAAGAGGGGCATCCATAGATGCTAGGTTGTATATACATGATAGGCATATGGGTGGGCCCTATCCATGTATAACTCTAGCTACAACGGTGATCTATGAGAGATATCACTATGCAGGGTGTGTCCTCCATGTGCCTACTCCACGAGGAACACTGCCATGCGACATACAACTAAAGCGTGCCTTCTGCACTTGGTGTACTGTCAAGTCAGGTTTGTTGGCATGCTCATTCTGCACCACCCAATGCAGGGGCATTGCTGAGGAGAACCCCCCATCATGTGGGTAGTGTTTTCTAGGCCTAACCACATTAGGGGCTATTATGATAGCCAGACGTTATTCCCTCCTTCCTCATGAGGTGGCTAGATATAGTCACACAATGATGTAATGTGAAATTTATGATAAAAAAATTTCTTTGCTTGCGTAGAACACTAAATTTGTTTATGTTTGTCACTGACAGTTTAGCCACAACTTGCGAATTTTATCTTATATTTAAATTATTGTTACAATATAACGATTTTTCTTATTTTATTGTTGAAAAAGATAATTCATTTTCTGTTATTTATTAACTTTCATTGCTAAACTAGTTTCTCTTGAAGTTTTCAAATGTTGGTCTTGTGTTGTAATGTGATTCCTCACCAAGGATGTATGAGGCAGACTTTGTCATATACGAGGAAGAAGATGCAAGGAACCCTTGAGGATGGGTGTATGTGAGGTTGTTACACAATTAGTACCCACTACTTGCCTATGTGTGGTGTCTATTCCTTGGAGGCAAACCACCTTACATAAACAAGTAATAATTATGGATATAGATGAGACTGGTATTGTACCCTAGATTGAGAGCTTGTCTAGAGAGGCAACCACTCCTAAACCTTGTGATGTGTAATCCCAGTGATGTGGACTAACATGTCATGTGTGTAGGATGCACATCTAGTATGCTTATTTTTGCATTATATAAATAGATGTTTATCATCTTTATTTGTTAGATATCATCATGTTTTATGTATTTTGATTTCTATGTGAATTATAAAATTTGAAAAGAAATAGAAATTGTATTATGGATAAAGGAAAATATTTGGAAATTTTGATCTATTCTTAAATTAAAATTTTGTGATTCAAGTTGTTTACCTTACTAATTCATTAAATGATGGTATAATTAAGTGATACTATGTGAATTGTTGTACTTGTTGTTGAGTACTAGTAGAAAATAATTTACTTTTTTGTTAATATTATGTGAATTAATGTTGATTTTAAAAAAATGGCATTATTATAACTTGCTAAGGAAATTGAATTTTTGCTAACCACTCCTTCTATTGATCTATGTTGTTGTTTATAACGGAATTCAAAACTGTGATCATGTTATTGTTGGATCTAGTATTAAATTATTAGTAAGAATATGAATGGAGGTTGGTGTATATATGTATTATGCTTAACCATTTTTATGAGAATTAATCTATATCCAAGGGATGATTATATCAATGGTATTGGTTAAAAGTTGTTACAGGACTTAAGTATGATGTGTTACACTCTTAGCCTTTGCAACTTCTAGGAGTAAGTTGAGTATTAAGGGGGAATGATATAATTCCTCCTCCACTCTTACTTGATTAAGATCTATTTTGGTAAGTAAATCCTCCCTCCTTTCTAGTAAATTGTTAGTTGATTCAGTGTTGTAGCTATGATAGTTTATGATAGTCTAAACATAAACCTATGCTTGATTAGTTCCCAATTAGAATAATTTTTTAAAAAACCTAAAACATTATATTGATAACCACTACTAGGGAATGATCAGTTACGAAGGAAGATACCAATAGTCGGCACCTTTGAGAAAGATGAACTATCTATTAAAGGTTGTGAGTGAAGAGGACTATGAAAGGAAACATTTGAGAGGAATGGAAAGGATACGATGGGGGGACTGTGTGGTTGTTTAATATACCAAATCTGATAAATTAGCGATAGGGGGAGAAAGATGCTTGGGGAAGCCACACCTCATGTTTTCAACCTCAATGTTTCTTCAACAATTACCCTTACACTGCTCAAAACTTCATTTTTTTCCAAGGGAATGTCTATTTTTCTACTATCACATCATTGGTAGGTTGTTGGATATCACAAATAATTTCAAGTTTGTAAAGTTTAAGCTAATTGGAAATCAAAAATAGTTTCAAGTTTGTAAAATTTAAGCTAATATCATTGATGGAATAAGTTGGAATTCTTAAGTTGATAAGATTCATCATTGCAGCTGCCAAGGTATTGATTTGGGTAAGATTTTTAATTGAATTGTGATTGATTTTAGTTTTGCATTTCATATACAGGTGAGTTGTTTGTCCAATTATTTCCTTCTAAATATTAAGAAATGATGGAATATTGGGCGTTTCATGACAAACAAGGCCGCAGAGCAGCGGAGTTCCTCCCAAAATGTTGGCAGTGTAGATTAAACAAATTTTAGTGTTATTAGAACAATTATTTTAATATTAATATAAATATAATTATGTTATAATACATATAATTTAATATAAATATAATATTTAATTTAAAATAATATAATAATTTAGAAAAAATAGCATAAAATAATAAAAATATAAATATTTTTATATAGTATTTAATATTACATATAAATAACATTGCATAATATATAAATATAAATCAATTATATTATAATATAAAATAAAATTATTATAAACATATTTTTAAATATGAAATAGTAATATAATATATTATAAAATAATATATAAATCTATTATAAAATGATATAAATATAATATTTTAAATATAAATATGAAATTATATTGCAAACAAATATTTTGGAAATTTTTGTTCATATAGGCCACCCATATGAAACTATACAGTATAATATAATCATTTTATGAAAGTTTATGTCATTTTAAAATTTAAAAGTATATGTCATTTTAAAAATTTTCAATCTAAATATATATTTCCAAAAAATCCACCCTTATCGGGTGATTTGTATGAGCCAATCATAGTTTAGAAAAGTTAATTTTTTTATTATGTTCTGTTAAAAATTGAGCAAGTTTACATTAATAAAACTTAATATTTTCATAAATAAGAAAATATCTTGAATCTGATTTGCTAAAGAATAAATCATTAATAGCCAGTTAAGATCAGTACAAATAATGAAATCTATCCAGGCGGGCTCAGAATCCATAACTAGCGTATTAGCCAAGCAGTTTTGGAACCTAATTCTCTGACTCTAAGGGGCGATGACACAGATCTCTTATTTGCATCTTCTATTTGATCAACTAATGCCTCAATTGCTTTCATTTCTATTCATTCATCGACTGCCTGCAGGATCCCCTACCTTTATATATTCTCTCACTCTCAATATGGTGACAAAAGGTGATGAGACGAGCCTATAGAAACAAAAGGGGAAAGTTTCCATCTTTAGAAATGATCCAGCTAAAGGTGCAGGTTACAAAGTAATTAAAGTTTCTACTAACACTGGTGATGGGAATGAGGTAAGTCAACCAACTGATCTTTCTATCTTGAATCCTGAACTTGGGCATATCTCACCTTATTACTATGAGCCTGGGATCTGTTATAGCTGCTGATAATTGGAGGGAGGTATTCTTGTCTTTATCTGGTTATTGTAAATTTTTGGGAGAGATCAATCTCAACTGGAGCTTCCAAGCGGATCAGAGAGGAATTTCCCTACCTCTTATGGCAAAGCAGTACCTGCAAAAAATCTTGATTTCTTTCTCAAATTCTCTTCCACCAAGGAAAGATACTCTTCTCTATCCACATCTTCCCTTTAGAATAGTAGGGAATTCAGATGTGGGTCCTATCAATTCTATGGCCAGGCAGACGATAAAATTTTGCAGTTCATCGTGATACCGGTAGGGCATATAGAACTATGAATCCAGAAATAATTGGTGCCCTACTATTCTATAGGAGGAGGCAAACTCAAGGTAATAAGTTGTATCTATCTGAGCATAGAACTGAAAGTTCTTTATCTGAATCCCCAACTGCTATGATGAGTTAGAGGGACTAGGATACATTGAGCTTGACCCAACTAAACTCATTCTTGAAACTGAAACTTCAAACCAGAGCAAAGAGAGGGAAACTTTTTTTTCTTTACAAATAAAAGGGGGCCTTCCATAGAAACCTTTTCTCAGAAGGGAGACAGAGGCTTGTGTGTTTCTATTGAAATGGTTCTATTGCCCATCATTATTTCAAATCCTTACCAACTATCCCTGGCATATGAAGCTATCTAATTGGTATTTGGATCAGGTCCAAGACTAATTTGATCTGTCAATCTCATCGTTGATGTAGGGAAGTCAGTTTTTGTGAAGTGAAAGCTCAACAATAGAAGGAAGGGCCAGTTCCTCAACCCCAACAATGGATGTAATCACTAAAAAGCATATATAAATAGCCCTCAATCTATAAATCAAAATCTCTGAACCGTACTCGTCCGGTTGTTATTCCTCGAATAGAAGGTCTAGATCAAATTGAATAGATGCCCCATCAAAATGAAAAGGAGTTGGTCTTAGCTACCTCGTTCCTCTATTGACTTCTCCAGGAAGGTAGGCTCACAATTCCAGGTCACCACTTGAATGATTGACATGCACTAGGGAAACCCGTAATCTTCATGAAATGAAGGATTCTAGTCACTTGTTTCTAAATCTTATTTAATTGTAGCAATTAAAGAAATACAGGCGCTCGTCCCTCTCCTTTCCTCTTTACGGATGGATAGATAGAAATCCTAGAAATCGTTCCCTCCCAGCCTTACCTCTTCTGGTTAACACCTTTCTTCAGATCTGTTTGGTTGATAGCTCTCATCATCTATGTTTGACACCAAAATCACGACGAGACCAAGCCATCGAATCCCACACTTCATCATATATGTGTGGCGTCAAAAAGTCAACTTCTCAATCAGCCTTCCTTGGGGCCAAGGCTTGGCTAGCACTTGTCAGCTATGTAAATTAGAATGTTTGGAAAAAGGGTGGTTAAGGTTTAGCAGTCTTGTCCAATGCTCAAATCTTCCAGGCACCCTATTATTTTTAAGGGCCCTACCCCCTACTATTGAAAGGGAGAGGGCCGGGCTATGGTTTTTTGATATGTGGTTATGTGTTCTTATTGAATCAGTGAATCAATCACTATGAAAATAAAGAATAAAGAGGGGGGCTCGACTCATCAACCCATATAACCCTACCCAACTAGGATCAGGATCCTATGCCAACTACTAAAACTCATACTGGACCTTCGACCCTAGGGCTCAATACGTAGATGGAGTGAATGTACCAAATCCTTTTATTCCAAGAAGGAAACAAGGGAGATTAGATGGTTAGCTCTTATCAGCCATATCAGATAGAATCTTGGCAGTTTCTGGAACCGCTTCCCTGGCCCTATTGGATGTGGGATCATGGATAGCATTTCCCACATATAGAAATCAAATTTCTTTCCTACCTAGCTCGCGAACAAAAGGTTCCATGGAAGATGTAGAGAAGAGAGGTTTTAGAACAACTTCCAACACATTCCAATCCCCTGGTTTCTTTAATTCAATAGAATCAGCCAAAGAAAGGTTCGGCAAAACACCCATAGAATTTTAGGGGCCTTAGAATAGTAGGGCCATAGAATTGTAGGGCTCTACTGATTTGTCACCGATTTGATCCAGAAGACTTGGCACCATAATACCAATCATTCCTATCTGGGATAACTTCATAAACTTCTCTAGTCATCGCATACTCTTCTTCCCTGCCTACCCTTTCTCTCAAATAGAATGATAAGGGCTGGTCGGTCCCAATTCTTTGATTCAGGATTGAAAGGTAGCAGTTTAGCACATTTTCTTAGTTTAGCTTGACTTTTCTTTTGTTCATTGGATCAGAACCAATCATTGAACAACCACCAGCTCTAACTTAAAGGCAAGCAGAGAAGCATGTCAGGGTTTAAAGAGTTTTTTCAAATAATTAGTTGAAAAGTGAGAGATTATGGATCAAGTCCCCATTGAAGTCGCCAATATGTGTGGGTTATTTCATTACAAGGGAATATCAAAATGAGTGGGACCCTAATAGATTGGTTGTTAAATTAGATACAGACAAGAATTAACAAGAAATAAAAGAAAAAACAAGACCAAAGGATCACATCCATCCAAGAATAATATCAAGTCCTAGTTTATGAAAGAATGCAAGAGAAATAATGAAACACTAATATCTTACATTCAAAACAAAAACTATGATGGGAAAAGTAGGATGCTATTATTATATTAACTCTATGCAAGGCAAGAGAGACTCACAATAATACATACACCTGGGAAGAGTTCTTTTTGTAGAAATTGGGCTTCAAAGCTTTTCCTAGTCCTTTATCTCCTTGTGTGCTAAACTCAAAGATAATGGTAGCAATAAACTAACTATAAATGGTAGATAAACAATGATGGAGGCGTCTCTCTAGATAATATGTATTTTTCTAGCATAACCTTACTCTCATTGGTGATGTGGAAAATGCAACCCCAATACCTACCTTTATTGATAGGTGAATAGTGAAATCCCCCTTTGAATCTATCTTCCATGTGAACCCTCTCCATGTACTAATGATAAATGCTGGGTTTAGTGGAAATAATTGAAGAAGTTGTTTGTTATCTTGCAAAGTTCTTAATGAAATGGGGGAAGTCCACACATACCCACTACACCATCAAAACAAGCACGTGTGTATTAATGAGTTGTTTTATAGCCGATTGACATTTCAAGATGGTTGCATGGATATCGAGGGATTTACTACACATCACACATAGAAAAATAGGGATAATCCCACCCACCAAATTGCCGGTCAACTTGGAGGGTTTGACTCAGCTAAGTGAGGTACCATAAGGTATGATGATGATATGGGGTGCATGACATAGGTTATAGCTGAAATGGTGATGTTTTCAAGAAAAACTACACAAACTGTACAAGTGAGAAAATTATGTATGTTCATAGCACCCATGAAAATGTAAATTCTAAGCACAAAAGGGTCTTACTTCATACATCAACTTTTCACACCCGAGGATTATTAGTAACTAAGAAGGAAGTTTCCTATATCATATGAGCTATAGGAAGGGGAAGTTGGATGGACTCTTAGGGTCACTGAGAGTATAGGTCATCTTGGGTTCTCCTGCTCTGTAATACCCAACTCTTAGGTTTCTTTTCAGTTTGTGGATGCCAAACTCTTTTAAGCATTTTGGATGTATGTGTGGATTTAATCAGATGGTTTAGATGATATCTATATGTTACATTTCAGTATGTTGTTGATTCATTGTTAGTATGTTTTATCTTTTGTGTATATGTGATTTATGGTTGTTATTGATGCTTATGTATATGTTAGGATTTCATTTCGATTATGGTTTTCTGACAATACTGATCTTAGATTTATATGCACATGGATCATTGTATGTTTAAATTATTGTTTGATGTGCTTGGTATGGTATGGGACAGAGTCGTAGTTACTTTCTTCGATGAGATCCACACGATAACCTAGTCTCAACCATTGTTTGCCATACAATATATGCATGTATGTTCGTATTTGTGATGACAGGTTTGCAGGTACCGGGCTATGTCTTCCCTGAATTGGCAGGAGTGAGCGTGCCCTATCGCATTAATCTCAATGGTAAGAGAGTGGAGATAGTTTTTAGGTCCAAATCCTATCCTAAACCTAATTTTCCTAGTTAGTGGACAAGTATCTATTTTGGACTACCCTGACCGTATTTGTATAGTTGATACAAATTCGTGTATCCCTTTCCTTGATCATGTTTGATTTTTCTTGTTTTCAGTTTTAGGTGCTTGATATTATTATTTGAGTGTTATATCATGTTATTTATTTAATTGAATATTATTGCAACTAATTATTAAATATAGGGTATTTAATTAATTGAAAATTAAATTAAATACCTATGTTTAATAGAAAGGTTAATTAAAGTGCAATTGATGAATGTTAATATTTAATTGAATACTTAATTGAAAATTAGAGTAAATATGCTTTTATACTTTATTAAATAATTAAATATTTAGTTGCATGGATTATTGTGCTTTAAATATTTAAGTTATTTAAATTAATATTTTATTAATTACATGTGCAAAATTTGGGTTGAAAAATTATTTTCAAACTCAAGAGATCTCAACTTGAATTTAGGAGTCAAAGTTGAGTTGTGCAAGTAATTAGATATTTTAATTATTAATTGTTATTTTCTTTCAATTTTGGGGAGAGTCCTTTTAGGAGTTAACTGAATGTGTTGTCATGAGGGTTTGCTTAATTAGGGGAAGTTGATCCTCAATAGGGGGATTCTTCTCTCATTTGATCATAACAGGTTTTTGGGAGCATTTTTGGAAGTTTTGGTGTGTGCTTAGTTTTGGAGCATAATTTTGGAATTCTCCTTGCTTGGATTTTTCATTGTGTGTTCTTCAACATATATTGAGGTAGGGTCTTGTTCATGTCAATTCTGGTTTTTCAGATCCCTGTCTTCTATGCATCCAGAGAACTAAGAATCCTTTGTTTGGTCATTCCTTGCTTGATTATTTTGTGGGTTTGATGATTTCAATTGGGAAAATATATTCTTAGATCAATTTCGTTTTTTTATTCAAGCTTGCATGTCAGATCTGTGTTTGTGGGCATAAAGGGTTTCATTTTATAGCATTAAATGTAAAAGGATATTAGGGTTTCTAGTTTCAAATTATTGTCAAAATATGTGTTTATGGAAACCTAGATCCCTGATTTTCAAAGGAAAATATATATTAATGTAGTACAGAAGTGCTGTCAAAATTTCATAGGAAAATACTCTATGGATCTCCTAGAAAACGAAAAATTAAAATACCTTATAGTTGGAACTATAGGAAAAGGTAAAATATTGCCTTAGAGAAATTAATCTTTAAAAAAAAATTTGATCCCTTCTAGGAAATTAATTGTTTTTCCAAAAATGAACTCTCTGGAATTTACAAAAAAAAAATACAGAGTTTCACTAGTAAAAAGACAAAATAGCAAATAAGACAAAGAAAAAAAATAAAAGTTTTATAAGGAAATTTCCGTTTTCGAAAATTTTGTATAAAAGGGAAATTTTTTTAATTTTAAACCTCATTGTTTAAAATGAAAATTTGTATTAATAAAATGGTTTTTTAAAAAAAAATTTAAATTTTTTTTTGATTAGGAGGCGGGGGCCACCAAACCCCCCAACCCCCAAGTGGCACCGCGGGTGTCTTTCCACCGCACGGGCAGTGGGCCGCAGTGACTGCGGTACCCATTGCAAAGTACAGTGGGCCCGCAGACCACTGCGGTACCCACTGTTGCGTGGGGGTTGCGGCCTGTCCCTTAAAGGGACTGTTGGTGGGGCCCGAGACCCCCCACTTTGTATTTTGTTTTTTTATAATAATTCGTTTAAAATTTATTTAATTATATTTTGTGTAATTTAAAACTTGTTTTAATTTAATTTCGTTTAAATTAAAATTTATTTTAATTATAAAGTGATTAATTTAAATTTTTTTTTTTTTTTTTTTTTAAATTAAAATTTTAATTCATTTAAAATTTAGTGAAATAGTTATTTAAATGATTGTTTATATTTAAATTTTATTTGCATAATTAAATTAGCTTTAAATTAAATTAAAGCTATTTTTTTTATATAGCTAATTTTTATTTATGTAATTATAACTGTTGGAAATTAATTTGATTTATTAATATTTAATTTAATATCAATTAAAATTAGTTTTCTTATTTTGAATTGTGGAATGGGTGATATAGGGGGACTATAATTTTGCAGGATTAATTAATATTATGATTACTTTATAGACAAAGAAGAGTTTATTTTCTTTTACCATTGTTATAAATTAATCGTAGTTAAACAACGAGATTTATGGTGTTAGCTAACGATTAATAAGAGGTATTATTAGACGACTTTTATTAATACCTATGTTGCACCTAGGACTATATAATTTTATAATTATAGCTAAATTGGTAATTATTCTGTAGATGTATTTATATGCTAATTTTATAAATAGATCTATAGGATATGTTAAAATTTACCAATACGAAGTATTTAATTATTTCTAGATAGTAATTTTAGTGAGTAAATGAATTTGCATAATTGAGAATTATAAATTTGTTTATTCCTTACGTTAACTTTATATTTTATTTTATGCATTATGAATATGAGATTTATTATGTCTTGAGGTGTTATGAGTGCGTGATCAAATAAATGGTATATTTTGGGTGCTCTTCGATGTTATCTTGTTTTCGGGTATCTATTGGGTTAGATGACCCTAGGACTTAAATCCAGAGGTTATGGGATTGTGCTTTCTGTATGATGTTATTATGAAGTCAGTTTGTGTTTATATGTTAATGTCATGGTCCTGATTTCCTAAACCCAATCTGAATTCAGTTATGATGTGCTTTATGGTCTCATGAGGATACTATGGTTATTGTTTGGTTAATTGAGAACCTATGTGCTCCTGAATGAGCAGGATGCGATTTGCAATTTTGTATATTTTCATATGTTGATCTTGAGCCTAGGTAGGTTAACTAAGTGTATTGTGGGGAAGTGGCTTGCAATGGGGGTCTAGGACTCTAAGCGGTTACTAGGTAAAACATTGGCAAGTTACTTAATAAGTGAAAATATGATACATTAAAGGGGTTTAAAATGAACTAATAAGATGTCTGAGTCTCTACCCATGCCTTGATTGCTGTCGCATGATAGGATGGGAGCTGGGATCCTTGTCTTCGTGAAAGGATCACCGAGCCACATAGTGTCACTTGGAGGCTAGGGTCAAGAGGTACTACTAGGGTTACCTTCAAGGTTGGAATTATGTGATGACACTTCCCTATATACAGCTTAGGTTTTCCTACGTGCGTCAGATGCTTCTGGTGTTGTTTAGTATTCCTTGTTATGGTTTAGATTGCTTCTAGGATCTTCCTTTGCATTGGAGTGTGAGGTCATGTGTACCTTGTTTCTATTCTTGTTGTATACCCCGTGTGATGGGCCTGTTACTATCTCCTCAGCACGGTGGGAGTGGACCTTTGGTTCCATGTGGTCGGGTGGTAGTGGTTCTTATTACCATTGAGATTTAGACAAATTCTTCTTCAGGTTTGGATGCTCCTTGTTGCAGTTTCAGCTTCCTAGTCTTTTGGGAGACTTGTTCAGTTACTTGAGTTGTGTTTTGTACCATATGTATATATTGGTTATCATCCTTGGAGGATGCATTGTATTGGTTATTATGTATTATTACATACCCTGCGATTTGTGCAGTGGATGTTGATTAGGTAGTATACCTTATGGTATCAATTGTATATGTAATCTTTATTATTGAGATGTATATTATTGGTTTTAGATTATGTAACGTTTATGTCAGTTCTTTGTTATTGTAATCGTAGATTAGTTTGTTTAAGTAATTCTACGTCAAGGAACCCTCGAGGAATGTTTATCATGTATGTGTTGTATTTCATGTATGTCATGTACTTCATTGTGTTGCTTCTGCATTGTTATTAATATTGTTTGTAAACATTTAATAAAAAAAATTATTCCGTGAACTTAGTGTCATGTTTAGGTTAAGTTCTCCTGGGTTCCCTGGTGGGGCATTACATGCTCTTAGTTCAATCCCTTTGATCGGCCACCTCTTCTATAGTTGGGTTTAGTCACAACTATCTCCCCTCTCCTGACCCCTTAGAATAGTAGGGGATAAGCGAGATAAGATATTGGGTCTAGAGAAACCCTTCAGTCGACCTACCTTTTGAGGCAATGAAACAAAGAAGTGCTTATCCACTCCTGCTTGAAGCACTCCTGCTTGAAGTAATGATTTGAAAGAGAGAAAGCTCTACATCCCTCTGCTCTATGACACATTATGGGCATCACTCGATAATACTACTATTAGATATGAGAACTTGTGCACCTTGCTTGGGGATCCAACTATGAACACTCTGAGGAGAGGTAGAGAATTAACCAATGGGGGCAATGTAAAGCCCAAATGAGCGAGCTAAGACTTTCATCCCATGATTGCTGGGCCCTCTTTTATATTATTATCTGCATTTAGAGCATCTAATTCCCCCTTGTCGAGAGGGTATTAAATCCTATGCTTATAAATAGATTAACGATCATAGATAATGTTAGGGATTTTTCTTGCTGAACCTCAAAATATGCTTGAATTCTTTAGGTATCATCAAAGATAAAATGCCTTATAGATTATCCTCTAGTCCTATAATTGTCATCAAATCCTTAAATTAATGCTAAGTTCTTTGGGATAATTTGAAATAATTAATCCTTCATTGAAGGAGCTCATAAATGACTGCACAATCACCTTGTGACTAGTATGTCTAAGTGCCTTACAAATAAACATACAAGAACAATAATAGTAATATTAGAAAAGAGACAATCAATATGTAAAATAGAAATTGTAATATATTGTATTAATGTCTTAATGCTTCAAATACATTCAGATAGACCAGAAAAGTACAAAGGCTCAGACAAATTTTAGTAGTCTGCCTTGTAATTCTATTCCATTATCATCCTAGCACTTGAAAATGTTACAACTGAGTTCTATTTATAGGCTTAAACCATCTTGGAATCCTTAAGAAGTAAGGATGCTACAAGCTTTAGATGGTTTTAAGACCTAACCCTAAAATCTAGAAAAGATAAAAGACAAGAAAGCACCAAGCGGTGGATGGACAAAACTGAAGAATAAGATATGATTTTCTTCTTGTCTTCTTGTGATCTTTGGTGCCTTTGTCTATATATATTCAAGATAGCATTTGATATTTGTAATGAGATCTAGTGACCACCAATACAAGCTAACTTACACTAGTATTTAAGATTGCTAACCTTCCTGTGCTCAAATAAAAGGTGCCATGTGTCCTCTTATTCTTCATCCATGATGTCCAAGTCAACTGTGACAAGATTTTTATTCTCAGGCTTTGTCAAGATGTCCCATGCTGTAACATCTTCCTCCTTTGGCCATTAAAAGCTCTATACACTCTCCAACTGGGCCTTTAGTCTTTCCCACCTGGCATCAGTTATGCTCTTGACATCTGTGATGAATTTATTGCAATATGTTTCTGCCTTAATTGCTTCATCCATAATCTTATTAAATCTTTCCATGTCTAGCTCTCCTTGATCATAAGCATAAACTTCTTTATTGGGTAGTGCATTGTCAAAATATGAGCCCAATAGCCCTAGTGGCTTAATCTGATTGACCTCTGGTTTGATAGGAGGCACAAATCTATTGTAGCTTAGCCCAAACATGTTCAACCTTGCCTCTATTTGATTAGCCTTTCCTTTAAAAAATGACAAGCTGGCCTATTTTCTCTATCTCAGTTCCAACCAGGGTAACTATTTCTGGTAGGTATGGCCTAAGTGGTTGCAAAGATGCCAACCTTTCAAAAAGTGTTGTTCTGCCAGACCATGTTGCATAATAGGGATTAAAAATTTGGATAAAACTATTTACCTCTACTTATAGGCCTGGAAATTTTCCATAGGCTCCATACACCATATCAATCTTATCCTTTATGGTATCTACCCTATGCTGCAAAATTGATGTTAATGCACCCAATATAACATTTTTGTGCTCCCTTACCTCTTCATCTGCCTTTGCTACTGTATCCTCTATCCCCTATGTTTGGATCTCAGCATCCTGTACCTCTTTTGGTCCCATAGGGGAAACTTCTGGCATATCAAGAAATTGTTGTGTAAGCTCTGCTATGAGCTTCTCTTGTGCCTTAATTTTTATTAGACCAAGATCTCTGTCGTTGACAATATCACTAGTTTCACTAGTGAGATTCTTTAATTTCTCAGGCATCTGGACTACTTTGGCCTCATTCAGTTGAGCAAAATGTGTGAGCACTTGGGAAATCTCCAAGTGTCCTATGTTCTAAACTAACCAGATTATCTTGTTGCCTTCCATTTTCTCCTAAATATTTATCAGGGCTAGCTTTTGACCTTTTGGAGCTAAGCTCCACATTGCTAATGCCTGGGACTTTGGATTATATCCAAATCCTCTGATCATGTCCCCAACCTATGTTTCTGATGACAATTTTACATCAGGTTGTTTTCTAATTTGATCAATAATAAAAGTAGAGGCTAAATCCCAACCCTCCACTAATAACATACCACTGGCCTTAACCAGTTGTCTTGCCTATTCAGGTGTTATCTACTCTAATTTAGGATCATAATCCTGCAATGTTTGTAGAGCCTATGTAGTCACTGGATCACCACCTACTAACTGCAACTGTGCACCAACATGTTGCTGCTTATTCCAGATGAGGAAGCCCATGAATTCCTTTGTTTTGATGAAATTATCATCTTTTAGGAATTGATCCTGATATATCAGTCTCTCATCGGTGCATGTCCTAAGAGGCAACTCTACTTCCTCTTCTTTATCTTTCTGCAGTTTCTTTCCCGCCCTTATTTATTTCTTCAATTGATGGTCATATGCTCTGTTTCCACTTATGAGCACACCAATCCTATCTTTCTTATTTTCTTTCTTCTGAGATGGCTCTCTTGTTTCAACCTTTTGTCTTTTAGGTGGGGGTTCATTTGTAACCTCAGTCTCAGGGACCTTTTTTAGGTCAATTATGTTTTCACTCTCAGCTGCTTGTTCTTCAACAAATGATTGGTTAACTAGAGGGGAGCTGGGCACTGAGTATTATTCATCACTATCATCATCATATTCTGATGATGAGTGCCCCTTGTTTCCCTTCTCTGGCACTACAAGTGCATCTTCCAATTGGTTTCATAGGAGAGTGTGGGACTCTATCATGACATCTAGCCTTTTCAAATATGGCATGTCTGGGAAGAAACCCCCAAAAGTAATGCCCTTTCTCTTCACCTATCTCTCTAGGTCCATTAGTTCATTGAACTTCTTAGCTCTTTTATCCACCTCTTCATCCTCCAATATATTTCTTATCAGGTCCTCTTCCATGCATTCCTCATGGTCCTTTGTGTATGGAATGGTAGGTGTCAACAACTTCTTTGCACTCAGGATGAAGCCTTCTATATCTATATATCTGTAAAGAGCCACATTCATCCTGTAATGACTCATCCAGTTGTTTACTAGGTCCAATGCCCTCTTTCCAATTGTGAAATTATAAATCTTGAACTCCCTTGGGGTAAATTTACCCTTCATGTGAGGAGCAAGGTGTTCCTTATCTATTAAAATCAGTTGCCTGATGAATTCCATTGCTGCAATCCTTGGTGGCACATGGAATGGAAAAACATGGGGAGGGTGGGTACAACCATACACCCTGATTAATGTGAAATTATTTTCATAGTAGAAATCACCCCAGTTGTGATCTTATAGCCATTTTTCAAGATATTGGCATGGCCTTAATAGTTGTATCACCTTAACTGGTAGCCTTGTCTTTTTGACACCTAGGCACTTAAGAATTGGATACACTATCCAATTTTTGAAAGCACAAAACTCTTTTTCTCTTGAGGTGTAGTTCCATACTCTCAGCCAAAATTGAATGGGGTTGGGTTGGTTCTAGTGAAACCTCTGAGGCCTTAGACACTGACAATTCATAATGGGGAAGTTGTAGTATAAGATCAAATGCATTAGAATAGAGTAATGCATGAATCTAGGGTTGTCCTTCTTGTTCTGTATATCAACAAACCCATGGTGCATTTGATCTATGATATACTAGATATAATCATAGTTTGTACTAGTGTGAGGGCTCTACATATCCAGGAGCATCACCAGGATATCTGAGGTGATTCTCTCTGGTCGTCCATCCTTTCCTAACACTCTGCATAGTGCATATGATATATACTTCATATAGAAGTTCAAGTCCTTGTAGTAGTATGGGGCAGTCCCTAGAATGGGTGCAATATAGTTCTTCATTCTCCTTGGAACATGATGTTCCTGAATCAATTTGGAAGAAATGCCACTCTCTCTCATATATCTATTCTCTAAACTCTTCAAATTGATCTCATTGGCCATGGGATGGTATACATTGAAGGTTTTCATAAATGAATTCCCATCTAGGGTAACTAGGGCTTTCCCGTCATCCCTTTCGATTATTTTGGTTATGGTATCATATCTACTGGCCATTTATAAGATGAAATTGACATCTACAAAGATATCTGGGACAATTAAATTGGCCAGTCCACAGGTCCATGGGTTTGATATAGGCACAACTTCATTACTATTGTTATAAAAATAATTGAACAAGGAATAACCAGAAGATCCTAGGGTTTTAGCGTCCCTAATAAAGCTCAAATCATCTATAAGGGTATCAACACTTACCTTTTTTTTTTGGCTTGTTCCTGACAACAAGGAAATGAATTCTTTAGAATAGTTGTGCTTTCCTTTTATATCATCATCAACATCATCACTTCTCCCACTGGTAGATGCTACACTCACTGCCTGACTCATCTTGTTCTGTTCCAATATATGTTACCGATATTGTAACAAATCTCCTCCAAACCCTCACCAAAAGCTATCAATTACTTTGTAATTTGAACTTCTGAGTACTAAAAAAAATTCCAATCACAATTCCCTCTGAATTCTAAACCAAGAAATCACTTCTCTCAATACACACTATTGGAAAACTCTACTTTTCTTGGAAAATGTTGAACTTTTATAAAAATCTTAGCTCTGAAAACTTGGAACCTGGTAAAAATAAAATGGCAACGGATACACTTAGTTATAACTGAGAAATCAATGCAGCCATATCTTCAAAATTAGTAAACTTATAATTCAATCACTTCCGCCATTAGTTTACACACTGTGACATCAATTCTGGTTCTAGCTGTGGCATTTCAAACTGACATGCAATCAATTATCAATGAGTGCATTTTTCTTATTAAAACCTTATAAAATTTGAAAAGAGATCAAAATCAAATCTGATTGGCTGTCATTAATCACAACTCAACTACTTTTCCATCTGGCATAAAATCTCTGATATCCTATTGGCTAGCAACTGTCCACCATGGCATCAAAGAAAATTCTTCTTTTTAACTCTGGTTCTATTTCTGGCGACCTAGCGACTGTGTAATCTTATTGTCACTTGATGTTCATTATAACTGTGGTTTGTTTGAGACTTAGCGACTGTCATTGGATTAGTCTTCAGATCAACGGTTATCTCCTTATCGCTTGATGTTTTCACTTAACTCATGTTCTTATGGAGACATCGTGACTAAGCCATATTTTAACTTTTCTTTAACCATAGCTTATATCCGGAGACTTGGTGACTATTATATCTCTTTGTCGCTGAACCAATCTTCTAAATCACTATTTATCTGGAGACCACATGAAAAACACCTTTTGTCTCTTTATCACTTGATAATTTCACTTTTATTATTTTCATTAGGAGATAACGCGACTGTCGTTGATCTTCTCTTTTTCTACATCTGACGGTGGTCACCAAGTCTGTTGATTCTCATAGTAAACCCTAATCTTTCATGAGACTTCACGAATGCATTCTCCAAATTGCTAGGTGCACATTTTCTTATTAGAGACTATGCAACTGCTAAGCACGTGTCTCAATTTTCTCTTTGTCTCATGATTGCCAAATCTCATTTGACTTTTCAACTTCTTACTGCGACCACATGACTACCGTTGGATCTGGATTTCATCCTGTGGTTGTCGCTAAGTCTCCTGATTCTCAACTTCACTCAAGATCTATTTCGCAACTAGGTGAAAATATTGTTATTCAAACTGACATTTAACTCAGGTTCATTTAGAGACTTAGCGACTATTAAAACTCAGTGTCACTAGATAAATATTAAACTGTGGGGTTTATCATGAGACAACTCAACCACCATTTGATTTGATCTGAGATGAATGGTCCATGTTAAGTCTCCATACCTTTTGAAGCATATTCTTTTCATCAAGAGACAATGCGACCAATGCTTTTTGCTAAGTTTCCAGATAGGATGGAATATTCATTTTTCTTCACAAGACTAAGTGACAATATAATAAGCACATGCTAATATCTCAGACTTAAGTTATGAAAAAGGTAACTTGAAAATAGAAACTCGACTAAGAATTTAGGGCTTTTTTAAATTTTCAAACAGAAATGACCCTAGGGCTTTGGGTTTTTGGCATTTTTCACTAGGTTTAGGGCTGAAAAAATTATTTGCAGAGATATATAAGAAATTTCAGACATGACTTTCAACGTTTAAGCACATGAATGACAGGGAACTTCAAAAATTTACAGGGCAGACTAAAAATAGGAAATATAACCAAAAAATAACATCACAATCATCCCTACCAATTATATAAAGAGAGGGGTCTGGCACATGATGTTTCAATCTTATCGATGACTGGTGGTATTAGCACAATCTAGAGAGAAAGAAACAAGCAGGGTTCCCACCCAGCCATTGACAGAAAGAAATAAATCAAGACTGACTAGGAACTATCTTTGTACTATAATTCCCCCCACTCTGCATGTTATCTCTTATAACATGCAGTGATAACCTACATGCAGGGACACCCTACTATACTATAGCCACCCACCTATAGAGGCAAGTATTCTATAGGTGGGATAGGGGGGTGAGAAATGTTCTCGTTATTATATTAATTGCCCGAATCGAAACAATTAAATAAAAGTATACTCGTATAGTTCACAGTCAAGTGGATAGAATAGAGAAATATTGGGCATTTATAATTTAAAGGTTGAGTGACCCAACCAAGTGGCAAACATAAGGGCTATCCCTACAAATCTCCAATTGGACCCGAGTTTAGCCGCTAGCCATGTCCAATTCCTTCTCCTTCCATAGTGCTGTGGCGGTTGCCCTTTATCTCCTCTCGGGAAAAAAATATATGGTCAGTGGGGTTGGGACCATCCCGCCTATAGAAGAGTAGGGGCCTTGGGAACTATATTTGGGAATTATTTCTTTTCTCATAATAACATATATAAGAACCATCTTGATGCGCTTTGATCCAACGGGGATATTGGCATGCTTTGACCATTACATGGAGTTAGGCTAAGTTGTCTATGGCCAAATCTATGTTTTCCTATTACGAAGTGGGGGAAGCTTACCTATACCTGAGCTACCTCCATACCAAACCAACCATAAGCTACCCCCACCCATACAATACCTATCCTATATATATAAGCTAGCACATGCACTCATATCCAAGTTGGCACATACCATGGCTTACACATATACATCTCATAGCAATGGAAGGCATTTGATGGGCCTATCCACCCCTAGTTATATAGCTAGTTCCAGATGCAAATGCATACCCATACCTTATGATTAATTGAATGACCCAAGCATCTCTCAATAGGATAGGAGATCCTATGATCTAGATGAGTTGCTCTTGTTCTGTTAGCACGTGATTTTAGAAGTTTCAAAGTTCAGCCAATGGCCCCATAGAATAGTAGGGGCCGATCCATGGTTAGACATTCTAGTTAGCTCAAGTGAATCATTAATAGCTATTACTTCTCTAGCTATAGGATGATCACCTGCTACTTGGTCAATGGGTTAGCACAAGCTACTACCCATATAACACATTTATCTTAGTATAGGGTGATGACTTGGGCTAGGTAGGGAAGGAAGGAATGCTACAAGGTAATGGAATTAGATAAGCAATTGATGCTTCTTCCCATATCCCTACTATTGAAAAGGGGAAAGGGCTACTAGTTCTATGGCTGGGACTGGATCGGTATATAGCTCTGTATCTAGAAATGGGTATGAAACTATGAGTACTACTTCTTCATCGACAAGATCTACCTATGCTCCTGCGAGTAGTGATGCTTACTCAGATGCTGGTGATAGGATAGATGTTGCCACTCTCTATGCCTCTATCTTTGATGCTTTCCTTGCCTCGGTGCCATAGAATAGTAGGGGCACTTGTTTCTAGGAGTGATTCAAGGGAAAATGCTACAATATTAGATTGAGATCCTCCAGGTGCATATCGAGTTGATCGATATTGAGACAAAGACCCGGTTGTAGAAGACATTGATTCCATTGGTTCTTATTAAATGAGTGAGTAAGGTGATTCTATTCCTTCATAAAGGTGACATGGCTATAGATCTAATAGGTTCTTCCTTCTCCATTCTATGCAATTCTCATCCCCGACCCCCAACAGAAGGTTTGACCTCCGTTCACTTCGGGTAGTGCTATAGTATCAAGGGCTCTCCCACCCACTATGTGCATTCCCCTGTCTGATAGTGCCTTGTGTACTTACCCTCCATAGAAATATTTAGCGGTGCATTAGTAGATTGATCTCAGTGGATTAAATGGATTAGTTCATTTTCTAGTTCCTTATCCAAATATTTCTATAGGGACTTGAAGAGATCGATTCATAGAGAAGGGTGGCTGGGTATAGGGCTAGACTAGATTAGAGATTCTATATGTTCCCCTAACTATACTATTTTAAGGGTAAAGGTTGGGTCCCACAATATAATGATGTGGGGGGGGGGGGGGGCTGACCCCCCTTCAGATTATTGTAGGGCCATAGAATAGTAGGGACCTGCTACGCCCACCCCAAGATTATATATGTAACATGATTAATGGCATCAACCCGACCTACTAGAATAAGGAATTTAGAGTTAGGGTGGGCCCTACTATTCTATTATTCCCTGCTATAGTGAGAATCCTTTATCTTCTCCTGGAAAAAGCTAGTTCCTGTAGGGCCCCTCGATTGAACAACATTGGTGATGATGGGCCCCCCATTCTATAGTTGATAAGGTAGTATTAGATTCTATACATAACATTACCACCCCCAAAATCTAGAATTGTTCCCTCCCACTCACTGCCCATTAGAATAGTAGGGCCCACCTCAGTTGTAGGGAGAATATTTCTAACTTGCCTAGATGCTATCGGGGAAGAGAGTCTCTGAAGATTGGATGTCTGACCACCTTGTATGTTGGGATGAGAATTTTTTTAGTAGATCTGGTTCTTCTTTCCCATTGAACCAATTCCACTATGAATCAAGTGTTTATGCCTGATTATGGTAGTAAGGGTGGGCCACCAATGCCCATCAACCTTTCTGTTGGTGGGCCCAAACTTGATGACTTTAATAGAAAGGCACCAGAATAGACTATATATCCCTCGGAGAAAGGAATATGATTCATCTTGTAGCACCCTTTGATTCCAAGTCGATGGTCCACCGCTGGCCCAACCTAAATCAATTGAAGCTGCTAGGATTTTATATCACTTTCAACTATGAATCATATGATTTCCATTCCCATTCCATAGCTGGGTTGACACAATTCCAAAGATGTCCAAAGTTAACCAAAACTACTGCTTAAATTAGGATAGAGAGCTGGCGGGTCATTCCTGAGAGCCCAACATTAGTCAGAGATCAATCACAACATCCTCAGGGATGGGTGTAGTAAGCTAGCTAACATTAAGGTCTGGGCGGAAAGGAGAGGTCAAAATGAGGGATGAATGTTGGAAGAATCATCAAATTCCCCCAACCCCCAATCATAGTTGTTGCATACAGGGCCTGAAACTCTTAAAGATCCACTTGCCCCTTACCCCCTCTAGATAAGTTGTAGGGGCCATAGAATAGTAGGGGCCACCCTATAGGATCAACATGTTATGAAAGGATAGGGGAGGGAAGGTTCACTCCATAGTGAAAGACTCATATCCGAAGAAGAGAAAAACTGATTAATCCCTCGGACCCATTCCCCTCCATGAAATGGATAAATCTCCTAGTGATCTTCCGTAATAAAAAAAATTTAGTACAGAATAACTAAATGAACTTTAGCTAATCAAATAAACCCCATATAGACTTCATATATGGAGAACCATACACGAATCTAAGCTATACTGAATGCTAGTGGTCCGGGCTCAAAATAGAGTAACATAGGAGCCTATTGTTTTGCATCACCCTTCAAATAGTAGGGGGCCAGGCCCCATAGAAGCCGCCCCTTTCAGATTATTCCCAACCAACCCTTTCTCGTTTCCCATAATTGACTCTGTAGGGGGGGGGCATGCCAG
>MU228482.1:222778-240336 GCA_018584345.1 Thuja plicata
CTGCCGGGTGGGTGGGGGGAGACATGGTTTACTTTTCTTTGCGGAACCACTCTTCATATTGATTGTCATCCCAGTCAATGGGTATTTGGGAGAGTAAATGAAGACATAGAATATTAGGGGCCTGCCTAGGAACCTAAAGCATTCCCCCCCACCCGGCCCCGACGTTTCCACCCACCCACCCTTGGTGGGGGGCCCCTACTATTCTATGGCCTAAGTGGGGGGTTATGTTCCCTACTCTCCTCTCCACTTCACTTTTCTTCTCCCAATGCACTACCCTTCATTCACACTTGTTCATCAAGGTTTTAGGTTTCAAGAAATCAATGGAATTGAGGGATCAGAATAACACCTTCTGATGAAGGGCTAAAAGCGGGCTTTATGATAGATAGGACCCTTGGCTGAATAATATAATAGTAGGCTCTCTCAATCAATTTTTTTTGGAAGAATGGGTGAAATGCAAGGGGTTGGATTTTATAGAAGTATCTTATTTAATTTAAGGTCATATTTGTCATATGTATCTCTATCCATTCTATGGCTTGAAGGGCAGGAAGCCTCACTACCTTCTCAAAGGGTTCAAAAGAATCTAGGCGGGAGGTAGTTGGCAGGTAGAGTTCACAATAATATAATAGTAGGCATCCTAACACTTCCAAATTGTAGCATCACCACTTTTTGATTTTTCATGCCCACCTACCACCAAGAATTCTATTGTACAATAGGGGTGGGTGCCCCCCAATAAATTCTATGGCTCTATGGGGTAGGGGTGGGTGGGAGGAGACGGGGTCAGTGATAGTTTTATTATTGAATTTTTTTATGTTTGGGTCATTGGAAGCAAAGAGGGATGAGTGAATTGAGTCTTCTTTTTCCCTCTGCAAGTAGGGGCATGCAGAAGAAGAGGGACTTACAATTTTTTTGAAGGCACTCGACCTATTGTTGGGATATCGCCTTTGAATGTACCAGGGGTCTTAATATAAAATCTTGGCACTCCTTAACTCAAGATATGTGAAATGGCTACCAACATCCTAAATATGCCAAGACTTGACTTCTTTCTCATGATTTCCTATAGTTCCCTCAGCCCCCTTCCGCTTGAAATCGAATGAAATCACAATTCTATAAGGAAGAGGCCCGGATGATAGAAAAAAGGGAATGAAGCAACAAACAAATCTACTATTCGACCCAGCCTACTATAATGATTCTTTGGGGAAGTGGTCCACCCATGGACACTATAGGAAGGGAAATGAATGGACCATCAGTTATTATATACATATTAATAGACGATCGACATTAAATTGGGAAGCTAACTCCACCTATTCCTATCCTCCACTTGTTCTCGAATGCTGGTTAACCCCGGACGACCAAAAGCCATCTATGACTCCCTCTCAACACCCATATCCATTGTCATCAGGCGGAGAAGGGGTGATAGTGGCACCAAAGCCAATGCCACAAGAATGAATAGTTTATCATCCCCATTGAAATAGTAGGACCCTGTAGGGGGTAGGGGGGAAATGAATGGAAGAATGGTTTTGATAAATTTTTATCGATGCAGTTGGTTAGAGATGTGTTTAGATAAGCCCTTGATTAGGACTCAATCAGTTAAGGCCAATGATGGGTATTAGTCATTTGTTTGAGGTCTTGGTATCTTCTAGATCATTTCCTTTTCATCCCCAGCTCTCATCATTCCCAATCTATGAGAATGAAACAACCAGGCTAGTCAATTTATTAGAGTCAAAGGAACTATCCCATGGATGGAGTAGCACCATATGGAATAAGATTTATTGAAATGGTTTTGATAGTGGCATGATGGATGTGGCTTGCTTGGTGCTCTTTTCATGATTTTTGGTTCATTGGCTGGGCTTATAACCTTTCACCAGCTTACTGAGTTGATCCAGGCACCTATAAATAAGTAGGGGGAAACACCTAAAGCAATAGAGTCTGTCCTACCCCTCGCATGGTTCTAGAGCTAGATGTTGACCCATAAGCGTGCAAAGGCCTAGGAAAGTGCAATTGACCCAACAACAAAACTATCCTGAATGCTACTATAGTTGACCTGGTTCCAGTTAGAGAGCATGAGCCAGTGGAGAAGCAACATCACCAACTTCATAACCCACAACAAAGCCCCTACTATTTTAAGGGGCATAGTTGACAGCACTATAGTTGCACCCATTGCCCTTAAAATAGAACCCTTACACGTAAACCCTTACCTTGAGAATAGTAGGGGTGGGGCTAGTTATTGTTTGAGTCAATTCCATAGTTGCAATCCCATTTCCAACAGTAGATCCCCTAGTAACAGATCCACCAGCAATAGATGTTGTTAGAGAAACATAGCTCTTCAACATTCCTTGTCCCTGTAGGGTGCAAATCAAGATCTAGTTCCATAATTTAGTAGCAGAGCCCATTCTAGAGGAACTATAGTATAGTCACCTGAGTTTCTAAACCACAGTCAATCCCCCATAACTTAATGGTCTTGGATCAACAAAGGCTGAGCCAATGACTGCTAGGCTCTGTATCTCGATCTGAAAGAGATGCATAGACCAATGCCCTACTATTCTAAGGGGATCTGAAATGAGCTAGGGGTCTCAAACGCTACTTATCTCCTCCCACCCCTACACCTATCTCTTCTTCTAGTTTTCCCTAGTGGATCTGCTCCTACTAAGTAGGCTTGTTTGTATAGGTCTCTAGTTGGGTAATGCCCCTTAAGTGATAATTGATAGTTGACATGTTACATATATAATCTAGATGGCCGGCCATAGGGCTGATAGTGATAGAGCCCTTTATAATAATAGGTCATTTCCTTGTAGGATCGGCAAGATTCTATATGTAACATGCCTACTCAGTTCAAATTCTATACGTAAAATGACCCCTAGGGGGCCCCTACCCCTACTATTATAAGGGGGCCCTACTAGAATTGAATTCAGGAGGAGATTAAATTATAGAAAAAAGGGCAATTCTATGGGGGCCCCCTACTATTCTAAAGGCCCCCCTACAATTCGAATGCGGCTGATTAATCAATTTCTATCAGGGTGGGAAGCCCTTACTTACAAATAGTAGGGGGTTTAGGCATGTTATGTATAGAATATGATTCAATGGGAGGCCCTACTATTAGAAAGGGCAAATAGGCCACAGCTACCCCTACCCCTCCAGGCCTATTATAAGAGTAAGGGAAACTTATTACAAGGGGGTAAGGGGGAATTATAGTTATTCTAGAGGGTGATGTGTGTGGGTGGTCCAATGAAAGGTAATAGTGGCCCCTATTATTCTAAAGGCGGGCCCCTACCATTCTATGGTAGTCGGTCTATTAATTTTCCCTTTCTCCCTCGCGAATAGTAGGGGCCTCCCACCCTACTCCCCCAGGGCCCTTAGAAGAGTAAATCCCACCTTGCATACCCACTGGTGGGGGGTTCTATTGTGGGGGGGTTATATTGGGTGAGAGAAACTCAATTTTCTTGAACTTTATTAACAGTAGAATAGCCAGAGATTTGATTCTCAAATCGATGAGACAACTTTTCTCTAAACTTAGACTTCGACTTAAAAGATTTATAAATCCCCTTAAAAAGAAACTGAAAAAATTGATAAATCCGCTTATAAATGAAGCAAAAAGTAAACTTATCTACTTTAGAAGTTTCCTAAGAAACTTTCTAAATGAAAGCAGATTTAAACTTATCAATTTTCTCAGTTTCCTAAGAGATCTTATAAACGGACTATTAGTTAAGCTAGAAAAACCTAGACCTTTAAGTCGTTGGCATAAAATGAAAAAGTTGATTAATAAGATTAATAAGATTAATTATTGGATCCTATCTCCTCTCATGATAGCTGAGAGGTTTGTTAGAATAATTCGATCTGAGAGGTTTGCTAGAATAATTGAATATTTGCGTAGCTTTTTCAGATAGCCACGATCTTGTACGTACGTGAACTACTGGTTGCTTTAGGAACTTACTAAAGCAACCAGCCATAGTTGTGTAAGCCTATTCCTAATAAATCAACGCCTAAATAACATGTCCAAACTATAATAAATCCTAGAGAAGCAACAATTGCCCCTTTTTTTCCCTTCTAACCCCTGTTTATTCTAGTATGTAAATAAATTGCAAACAAAATCCAAGTTATTAATGCCCAAGTCTCTTTTGGATCCCAGCTCCAATAAGATCCCCATGCTTCGTTAGCCCCCTACTATTTTAAGGGCCTCCCAACCCCTACATAGTCAGGGGTTTGCACTTTGAAACCACTAGATTAAAGTTGGGTGGGTGGGGGGGGGGAGCCCCCTACCTTAATCATGAACACTAGGGGTGGCCCTACTATTATACAACATGAGGATATAGAGCTATTCCTCTACATGCACCACCCCGCAAGGCTATTATTGTTGGCTCAAAATAGTGGAAAAGAGGGCCATCATTAGGGCCACTTTCCTATTATAGGTTGGAGTAGGCCCCTACTCTTCTATGGTGGAGGAGATAGTTGGGAGGGTAGTTTCTAAATTCCCTACCCTGACACTATAGTGGTGGACTATTGTTGGGTCTTCCCTACTCTTATTTATATATGGGCGCTACCCCCCACCCCCGCATCTATAGCTTAGATTAGATGTGGGGCTGTATAAGCAAGATCTAGTGGTGAAAAAATAGATTCCCCTTTACCCCTTATAGATGCCTTCATTCATTGACTAGAAATCACTATTTAGAGACCCCTACTATAGATAGGCGCGTCCATCAATCTATCTATACATGGATTGGATTGGGACAAAGATATTGTACCCCCAGGAGAAAACAACACATGAGCTTGGGGAATAATATTTATGGTTAGGCTTTCTTGCTTTGGAAAAAGTTAAGAAAATATCATGAATCTGATTTGCTAAAGAATAAATTATTAATAGCCAGTTAAGATCAGTATGATGCCTATAGTTCTAGGCCTGTGGAGGAATAAAAGGATTTCTTTGAAATGATCGATACACTTGAAAAAAAAATCCACCATCTCCTTATGAGTCTTCTCCTTTAGTAGAGTCACTGACTAAAAAGATTTAATGAATAGAGTCACCACCTCGCTTTGAGGAAAACATTTTTTTCTCCTCTTCTGAATTCTTTCTTTCAATAGAGTACACTTTCAAACAAACTGGTACAACTGTTCTCTGATCTGTGAAATGTGAAACTTGGGTAACTTCACAATACTTATTGTGAGAAATTCTCCCTAGAAGAGTCGCCAATCTATTGGTGCTCAAATCAATAGATTGGATTTCCTATGGACTTTCCAATCCAATGCTGGGAAACCCAAGTGATTTGACCAACTAACAAGTCACAACCAAAACAAGGTTGGAACTTCTGCAATTCTGGCTCTGCATAACCAAGACTGGTAGGCTGATACCTTAAGATTTAAGGATTCTTATAGAAAATATGATAGCATCTAAAACCTCTCTTTCAAATGTGGCACATATGCACTTGAAATAAATCTAATCGTTATCACTCACAACATAAACAACAAGACAAAAAAAACTTTGAGTAATTGAAAGAATATTTAGTAAATATATATGTGAATTGAAATGAACAGATGGATAGAATGTCACAAAACTTAAACAATGAATTGAATAACCTTAATCCAATTAATGAATAGATAAATACCTTATTCTATCATGGACAATAGAGTCAAAATCATCCCAACCCTACATAAAACCTCATAGACAGTTTAAAGAAACTATCACTTCAACAGTGTTCAAATGAGCATGTATCTCAAGATAAAACTACAATTTATTTCAATAGAATTTAACTTTTCAAATGGCTAATTGATTTTGGCCACAAATCAATTGAATTTAACAATGCAAGATGAAAAGACCAATTGATAATAAAACTGTAAATTTAATCAAAAAAGTATGCAACATAAAACTACCATATTGAGGAAAATAAAAAGATTTTATCCAAGGGACTAATAAAAAATGAAGTTGAATCAATTCCCATAGATGAAAGAAAAAAGAACTTATATTTATTGATTTTGAAAAAATGGTACATCCAGGTTCATGTTACAGTTGTTGATCCAAATCTATCCAATCTGTAGGAATAATAATAATGATAATAGTCCCTCCCCTCCACATGGTCTTGGAATCTCTATTTATATAAAATTTAAGGGATGCGTACAAGCTTCAGACCAATGTTTCTCTTGACAACTAAAACCTAACCCTACGATCAACAAGTGAATAATAGTTACAATCAAGGAATAATTAACATCCTTGTCTAAAAATGGGTGTCGACCATAAGGAATAATAAAAAATGCTAACAAATCACATGTGGTTTGTCTCAGATAATTCAAATAATGATACCATGTATAATCATCATGGTACTTCAATCATACATTGATCCTTAAGAACCAATATAAGCTCAGTATGATAATGGATATCCTAAGTATTAAGAATAGAGTCATCGACGTTGTCGACCATAATTTTGCATCATCTATCCTCATAAATATTCCTTGAAGCACGTATGCATGTAATCATCCCTCAGTCCTGAAGATCACATTGTCTTATCATCAGACTGATCCATGGTATCCGCCACCTTCAATACCCAATGAAGTATCAAATAGTATACCAAACCATTAGAGACACTTTCATTCCTAAAGAGGGGCACCCATGGATGCTCGATTGTATATACATGATAGGCATATGGGTGGGCCCTATGTGTGTATACCTCTAGCTACAACGGTGATCTATGAGAGACATTGCTATGAAAGGTGTTTCCTACGCATGCCTACTCCATGAGGAACAAGTTTCCATGCGACATAAAACTAAAGTGTGCCTTCTCCACTTGGTGTACTATCAAGTCGGGTGTGTTGGCATGCTCATTCTGCACCACCCAAAGTGAGGGCATTGCCGAGGTGAACCCCCATCATGTGGGTAGTGTTTCCCAAGCCCAACCACATTAGGGGATATTGTGGCAGCCAGACATTATTGCCTACTTCCTCATGAGGTGGCTAGATATAGTCACACAGTGATGTAATGTGCAATTTATGATAAAAAAATTCTTTGCATAAACCACTAAATTTGTTTATGTTTGTCTCTGACAGTTAAGCCACAACTTGCAAATTTTATCTTATATTTAAATTATTGTTACAATATAATGATTTTTCTTATTTTATTTTTGAAAGAGATAATTCATTTTCTGTTATTTATTAACTTTGGTGGCTAAACTAGTTTCTCTTGAAGTTTTCAAATGTTGGTCTTGTGTTTTAATGTGATTCCTCAGCAAGGATGTATGATGCAGACTTTGTGAGTGTATACAAGGAAGAAGATGCAGGGAACCCTTGAGGATGGGTGTATGTGAGGCTGTTACACAATTAGTACCCACTACCCACCTATGTGTGGTGTCTATTCCTTAGAGGAAAACCACCTTACATAAACAAGGAATAGGGCACGTGGCCTTGTATGGAGTGTGTATCTATGTGTGAGGCTCATACACCATTGATTCACTAAGTGAGGCATGGATTGTGGATTATGAATTATAGATTATGGATACAGATGAGACTGGTATTGTACCCCAGATTGAGAACTTGTTTAGAGAGGAAACACTGCTGAACCTCATGATGTGTAATCCCAGTGATGTGGACTAACATGTCATGTGTGTAGGATGCACATCTAGTATGTTTATTTTTGAATTATAGAAATAAAAGTGTATCATCATGTTTTGTTAGATATCATCATGTTTTATGTATTTTGATTGCTATGTGAATTATGAAATTTGAAAAGAAATGGAAATTGTATTATGGATAAAGGAAAATATTTGGAAATTTTGATCTATTCTTAAACTAAAATTTTGTGATTCAAGTTGTTTACTTTACTAATTCATTAAATGATGGTATAATTAAGTGATACTGTGTGAATTGTTGTACTTTTTGTTGAGCACTAGTAGAAAATAATTTACTCTTTTTTTAATATTATGTGAATTAATGTTGATTTAAAAAAATGGCACTATTATAACTTGCTAAGGAAATTGAATTTTTGCTAACCACTCCTTCTATTGATCTATGTTGTTGTTTATAATGGAATTCAAAAATGTGATCATGTTATTGTTGGATCTAGTATAAAGTTATTAATAAGAATATGAATGGAGGTGTGCATATATATGTATTATGCTTAACCATTTTTATGAGAATTAATCTATATCCAAGGGATGATTATATCAGTGGTATTGGTTAAAAGTTGTTACAAGACTTAAGTATGATGTGTTACACTCTTATCCTTTGCAACTTCCAGGAGTAATTCAAGTATTAAGGGGGGAAGGATATAATGCCTCCTCTACTCTTACTTGGTTAGGATCTATTTTGGTAAGTATATCCTCCCTCCTTTCTAGTAAATTTTTAGTTGATTCAATATTGTAGCTATGATAGTCTATGATAGTCTAAACATAGACCTATGCTTGATTAGTTCCCAATTAGAATATTTTTTTTAAAACCTAAAACATTATATTGATAACCACTGCTAGGGAATGGTCGGTTACAAAAGAAGTTACCAATAGTTTCCACCTTTGAGAAAGATGAACTATCTATTAAAGGTTGTGAGTGAAGAGGACTATGAAAGGAAACAGTTGAGAGGAATGGAAAGGATACGATGGGGGGACTGTGTGGTTGTTTAATATACCAGATCTAAGAAATTAGGGATAGGGGGAGAAATATGCTTGGGGCAGCCACACCTCACATTTTCAACCTCAATGTTTCTTCAACAATTACCCTTACACTCCTCAAAACTTCATTTTTTTCCAAGGGAATGTTTATTTTTCTGCTATCACATCATTGGTAGGTTGTTGGAAATCACAAATAGTTTCAAGTTTGTAAAGTTTAAGCTAATTTGAAATCACAAATAGTTTCAAGTTTTTAAATTTTAAGCTAATATCATTGATGGAATAAGTTAAAATTCTTAAGTTGATAAGATTCGTCATTGCAGCTGCCAAGGTATTGATTTGGGTAAGATTTTTAATTGAATTGTGATTGATTTTACTTTTTCCATTTCATATACAGGTGAGCTTTTTGTCCAATTCTTTCCTTCTAAATATTAAGAAAGGAGGGAATTTTGGGCATTTCATGATAAACAAGGCCACAGAGCAACAAAGTTCCTGCCAAAATATTGGCAGTGTAGATTAAACAAATTTTAGTGTTATTAGAACAATATAATCTAATCTAAATATAATATTTAATTTTAAATAATATAATAATATATAAAAAATAGCATAAAATAATAAAAATATAAATATTTTTATATAGTATTTAATATTACATATAAATAACATTGCATAATATATAATATAAATCAATTATAATATAATATAAAATAAAATTAATATAAACATATTTTTAAATATGAAATAGTAATATAATAGTATAAATATAATATAACATAAACTAATATATAAATCTATTATAAAATGATATAAATATAATATTTTAAATATAAATATGAAATTATATTGCAAACAAATATTTTGGAAATATTTGTTCATAAAGGCCACCCATATGAAACTATACAATATAATATAATCATTTTATGAAAGTATATGTCATTTTAAAATTTAAAAGTATATGTCATTTTAAAACTTTGCAATCTAAACATATATTTCCAAAAAATTCTCCCTTATGGGGTGATTTGTATGAGCCAATCATATTTTAGAAAACTGATTTTTTTATTATGTTTTGCTAAAAATTGAGCAGGTTTACATTAATAAAACTTAATATTTTCATAAATAAGAAAATATCTTGAATCTGATATGATAAAGAATAAATTATTAATAGCCAGTTAAGATCAGTATGAATAAAGAAATCTATCTAGGTGGGCTCAAAATCCATAACTAGCGTATTAGCCAAGCAGGTTCGAAACCTAATTCTCTGACCCCAAGGCCCGTTTGTTTGCTGGAATTGACCTAGAATTGGAAAATGGGAATTGGTGAATTGGTATGGCCAATTCCAATTTTGGTACAAAATGACCATTTCTCCAATTCCACCTCTTGACCTGGAATCAGAATTGACTCATGGAATTGGAATTGAGAATTCAATTTTGTGAGTGGAAACTAATTCCTGTTTTCCAATTCCAGATTCGATCAACTAATGCCTCAACTGCTTCCGCTTCTATTCTTTCATCGACTGCCTGTAGGATCCCCTACCTTTATATATTCTCTCAGTCTCAAAATCTTTTATGTACACCAGGCAGGGTGGGAGAAATGGTGACAAAAGGTGATGAGGCGAGCCTATACAAACAAAAGGGGAAAGTTTCCATCTTTGGAGATGATCCAGCTAAAGGTGCAGGTTTTAAAGTAATTGAAGTTGCTAATGACAATGGTGATGGGAATGAGGTAAGTCAACCAACCAATCTTTCTATCTTGATCCCTAAACCTGGGCATATCCCACCTTAATATATAAGCTTGGGATCCGTTACGGCTGCTGATAATTGGAGGGAGGTATGCTTGTCTTTATCTGGTTATCATCAATTTCAGGGAGAGATGGATCAAAAGTAGAGGCATGCTTTCCTTTCACCTATTTCCCTCTCAACTGGAGATTCCAAGAAGATCAGAGAGGAATTTCCCTATCTCTTTTGGCAAAGCCATACCTACGAAAAATCTTGATTTCTATCTCGAATTCTCTTCCACCAAGGCAAGATACTCTTCTTTTTCCATATCTTCCCTTTATAATAGTAGGGCATTCAGATGTGGGCCCTATCAATTCTATGGCTAGGAGGGCGATAAAATTCTACAGTTCATCATGATCCCATTAGAGCATATAGAACCGTGAATCCAGAAAAAATTGGTGCCCTACTATTTTATGGGAGGAGGCAGAGTCAAGGTAATCAGTTGTATCTATCTGAGCACAGAATCAAAAGTGCTTTATCTAAATTCCCAGCTGTTGCGGAAAGTTAACTTACCCCATGAAGGGACTAGGATAGATTGAGCTTGACCCAACTAAACTCATTCTTGAAACAAAAACTTCAAACAAGAGCAAAGAAAGGGAAAATTTTTTTTGCCTTACAAATAATAGGGGGCCTTTTGCCCATCGTTCTTTCAAATACTTACCAACCATCCCTGGCATATGGAGCTAGATCTGATCAGTATTTGGATCAGGTCAAAGACTAATTTGATCTGTCAATATCATCGTTGATACATGGAAGTCAGTTTTTGTGAAGTGAAAGCTCAACAATAGAAGGAAGGGCCATTTACTCAACCCCAACAATGGAGCTAATCTCTAACAAGCGTATATAAATAGCCCTTAATCTGTAAACCAAAAGTTCTAAACCATACTCATCTAGTTGTTATTCCTCAAATAGAAGCTCTAGATCGAATTGAATAGATGCCCCTGGTGGAACCCAAATTCTCAGTCAAATTTGAATGGATAAATTATTCAAGGAAATGTCTTTTCCAATTTATATTCTGATTTATGCTTATGTTCCTTCTTCTTTTTATGGTTTATTATTGAAATTTTTCTGCATATATATTTGTCTTATCTAATTCCCTATATTTTTATCATTAAATCTGCTAAGCTTCATATTTGAACGACCTATATAATATTTGAAATTCATAAATATAGCCATTAGGCTCTTTTTGCGGTCTGGTATTAATTTTTTAATATATTTTATGACTTGGACAGGGATTAAATTAGAGCCGTTGATGCAAAGTTAATCATATGACAGTCTCTAAGTCTTGAGATAAACTACGGGTTAACAAAATCCTCAAGCGACTTCGAGACTGGTGTAAATTTGTAACCATCACCATAACTCTGGTTTGATTGGAGTAGAGTTGAAATCTTTTCAGTTGCATAGTCTCATAATGTAATAAGAGTTAGAACAAAGTTCTCGAGACTATGAGACCACCCAGTCACCAAATCTCTGAAGAAAACCTGAGGTCAAAGTACAGTTTAAAGATAAAAGCATGGGTTAAAGTAAAGAGCAGTCATGTTAAGTTTTGATCGGATGGCTTGTGTAATCACTTAGTGATAAAGTGATTGGCATATAATGTATAAGCCATTATGCCTGATCAACACATGTCTCCGCCCTACTGAGAGACTAAATGATTAAATTTGAAGATCTATAGTAGTCGGGTGATCGCCGAGTGAAGTTTGAAAAGTCAAAATCATTCAGCGATTAAGAGATAAAGATGCAGTCACCAAGTCTCTAAACAAAACCATGGCTAAGATGAAAGATTAGAGATCATGAGACTACATAGTTGTGAGGTAGCTGGAAAGAAATCAAAATTAAATTAAAGTCCAAGTGAGTTAAGGGATCAATGATCGATGTTTACCTATGATGGAAAGATGTATGATGGTTATCCACTGAGGCATTGCGAGAACATGCCAAGTATCTCTGACTGGATATAAATGAAAAAATGCCCCAGTGGCACTGATGACTTGGATTTTATTTGTCTTTATATGTTTTTATATTATTATTTTGTAGACTGAGGGTTTTGATGAATATTTGATACGTCGACATTGTCTACATGTAGGGTTTTCATAGGTGATAAGATGAAAATGAAGCAATCTAGAATGAAGATGAAAGACCAAAGGCATGCAAATGACCATTAATCTACCTTGTAGAAGTTAAAGATATTATCAGAGATTCATAATAGATTCTTAATAAACTATTATGATTTTATTATTGCTTTGGTCAATAACTATTTCTGAAGGATGATAATTCATTCCTCAATTGTATTTCTGACTATTTAGTTGTTGATCATAGGGATTAGGTTTAGTTAGAGATGAACCATTGCAATGTTCTGAAGCTTGTTTTGCATCCTTTCAAACACATATAAATAAGGGTACCAGGAACATTGCAAAGGGATGTATCCAGGACAGTCTAGATTGATATTTTTCATTTCAGATAGTTTTAGTTTTGATCACAACTAGGCATGGATTCTTATGTACCTATTTTTGATAATCAATAAAAGATAAGTGTTTTTTGTCTATCTTGGTTCAAGTTTTTAACCACGTTCAGTTAGTCCTTTGCAATTATTGAAGGAATTTCAATTGCTATCTTTGAGTTGCTTATGCAGAAGAGTTAGTCTCATATCATTTTTTGAATATCAGTAAGTGTGTGATAACTTAATTTGTTTTTGGCTTCTTGTTCATTCGGTCTCCCAACCATAGGAGTTAAACTAATTTGAACTAACAAGGATATAATACAGACCTTAATCTTCTTTGCATCTAAATTAGTCAGATAGTTGATGGTTGAATATTGTCTTGCAAAGTTGTACATAGGATTGAATGTTGGATTGACTCTATTTCCCAAGTTGATACAGGCACTGATCTAATTGTTATTAAAGATAGACATTTGATTCATTGTTTCATGTTGTTGAGAGATTCTAAAATTCCTTCATTTATATATTCACATCTACAAAACATCCCTTTTATTTTCACAAAGCATTCAGTTTTATAGTTACATTCAATTGATCAGAGTTTGATTCCTTTCAAAGTAACTTGCCATACTTGTGAAGGAGAGATTTATAGTGCTTATTATCTGCTATAAAAATACTTAAAGGACAAGGTATAGGCCTACCAGCCTTGGTTTTACAGAGCCAGAATTGCAGAAGTTTCAACCTTACCCCAAGGTTAAACTTGTTAGTTGGCCAAATCACTTGGGTTTCCCATCCTTGGATTTGCAAGTCCATAGGAAATCCAATCTGTTG
The DNA here is from genome assembly GCA_018584345.1 of Thuja plicata. Lineage (NCBI taxonomy): Eukaryota > Viridiplantae > Streptophyta > Pinopsida > Cupressales > Cupressaceae > Thuja > Thuja plicata. The sequence goes on from MU228482.1 coordinate 236,392, forward strand.
ATTTGAGCACCAACAGATTGGTGAATCTGCTGGGGAACTATTCACATTTTATGTGCAAGTTTTCAAAATTTTAGATTTGCAGACTAAAGAGTTAAAGTGTACTCTACTGGAGATCAGAATCCAGAAGACCAGTGAAAGTGATTTTCCTTCTGACAAAGGAGGTGGTGACTCTACCAATCAAGATTGAAAGAATCCATGTTGGGTAGGAGATCTTTGAATCTGGACCAATTTGAATTAGACTTGCAGAAAATTTTGAAGAAAAGTAAGCAAGAAATTGCTGAGAAGATGAACACCGGACATATAAGGTTTCCTGATAGGGAAGCTACTGGTTTCAATTCTAGAAATAACCATAATTTAGAAGAATTTGTAAATCCTTTTGGTTATGAGGATGATTCTAGTTCAGCCCATGAAATAGAAGAAGAGTATGATGAGGAAGATGATTTCCTTTATGCCACATTGAGCAAGTTAACTGAATATGGAAAGAAAAATCCAAAAATGCTAAAGGCCATGAAAAGATTATCTGATGAATCCTTAGAAAAATTGGAAATAAGGAGAAGTGAATTGGAATCTATATATGAAGAGGAAGGGTTAAAGGAGGCACCAAAAGGAAATAGACCACTAATATACAATCCTCCTCATAGACAAAGTAGAGAACCAATTTTCAACAATGATCACACAAATCCATTGTTTGAAACCGGTGATGGAGGTAGATTTGAAAGAAGTCATAATAACAATGAAAGGAATGATTATTGGAGGCAACCAAGAAATCATGACCGAGATAACCATGACCAAGGTAACCCAAGACAACAAAGAAGGGATGAAAATCACAAAAATAGACAGAACCATCAAGGCCAAAATCATCAAGATAGAATTCATCAAAATTTCAGAGGCTGGCATGGAAATCAACATGACATGGGACATCAGAGAAGAGCTTCCATGGTGGTGGAAAGATATAGACAGCTTGACTTTACTGGAATAGTTGGGTATCCTAATGACATATCAAAGGATTTTAGGAAATCTATTCCAAGATTCTTAGGAAATGGAGTAGAATCTACAGAGCAACATACCATAAACTTGAAGAATACTATTGAAGAGCTTGATGAGAGTCATGAAGATGTATTCATGAAGCTATTTTTCCAATCACTAACTAAAGATTCTGCAGAATGGTATAGAGAGTCGCCTGACAGATCCATTTCAAGATGGTGTGATTTTGTAAATTAGTTCATTGAAATATTTGGTGATCATAATGACACATCATTTGCATCTCATGAACTAACCAACATTAAAATGAACTTTAATGAGACAGTTGCACAATTTAACATAAGATTTAATACAGTTCTAAATAGAATCCCAAGAGACATTAGGCCTATGGATTCTTTCCTGATTGATTTCTATCTGACTGCATTTGACAGTAAAACTCATTATGAAATCAGATCACAAGGCCCTGCCACATTGCAGCAAGCTTTCAAAATGGCCTCTACTATTGAAAATAATAGAAGAGCTACTGGTAGGATAGACAAAAGGAGTGATACTAAGTTGCAGAATCCAAGAGCTCCTGAGAAGAACAATTTAAAATAAATTATGGATATGCTGAAGAATTTGAATGCTAAACAAGGTAGGGATGATAGACCAACATTTTATAAGAATGATAGACCAACATTTTCCAAAAATGACATGCCACCTTTTTATAAAAATGATATGCAGGTAGATTGCAAGACATGCAATATAAGACTGCATGGAAAGATGGAAAGCCTGAAAACCAGTCTTATGCTAAGGAGAAACCAGATCCATTGAAGAGAAGTAATCATCTAGTGGAGGAGTATCCTTGGTGTGATGCCCGCAATTTACCCCATTCCCCTGATGGCTGTGTGGTGGCCTAAAGGTTCCAAGAAGAAGAAGATTATAATGATGAGGAGCATCCCACAGAGAATAATGTCTCATCAGAGCCAATGTGGGGAGAAGATGATTACAATTCTTCTGAGGAAGAACATGTTTACCATAAAGATTTGAACAAAATATACCATTGTAATAAAAAGGGAGGTGAATTTCCAGTTATTAGAAGATTGACAAATGAGGAAAAGGAAGCATATACTGTTGCAACCATTGAAGAGGAAAGAAACAACTACAAACTGAGGAATATAATAGTGAATGCCGATCAGGGAAAAATTGTAGGAGTACCTACCAAAATGCCAAAGAAAAAGGTAAATCCACCTGATTCAAAAGCAACCAAAGATGATGTAGAAACAAGCCAACAGGTAGACTCTTAGCAAATACCTAAAGTAAAAAAGGAGGAAAACACAGTCAGTAAATCTGTCCCAAGTAATAATTCTTTCATTTCGAATGCCTTATCTCAGGTAAAGATTTCTGTTCCATTATTTGAAATGATGAAAGTTCCTGAGTATAAGGATGAAACCATAAAAGTACTATCTACCTTAGGTAATGTTTCTGATGAGGATTTAAATCAAAAAGTAGTAAACATAGATCCTCCTGTTGTTTATTTAGGAAAATCTATTTCTCAGAATGTTGCACATGTTGATCCTTTTTATTTAAATCTAATAATTAACTATAAGTTGCTGAAGAATTGCATGATAGACTCAGGGACAGCAGTGAACATCATGCCTGCAGAGGTCATGAAGGAACTTGGAATGAAAGTGGACACTACTTATGGAAGATGCTATGCCATGGACAATAGGTCTATCCCTGTTGTGGGTATCATGAAGGATGTAGAATTTAAGTTTCCTTCTTGTCCTAAAATGTCTTATAAAACTGATATCACCATTGTTGAAGTGCCTACATATTATGGAATGCTTCTGTCTAGGCAATGATCTAACCTTGTAGGTGGTCATATTCAATTGGATTTATCTTATGCCACCATCCTAGTGAATGGAAGGGAAGTAAATTTTTTTAGAGAGCCTAGGTCTCAATACATCATTGACAAGGACATTGGGATTGAAAAGATAAACTTTTGCCATTCAGACATGGACAAATTTTAGGTAAGTATTGCTAAACCAATATTGAAAATTGATAGTCCTATTGAAGTATATTTGCAGGAAAACCAAGATAAGCTTTGGAAAATGACTTTTGATGGAGAGTGCAGCAAGGAAGGTAATGGTGCTGGGGTCACTTTTGTGTCCCCATGTGGTAAGAGTATGAAATTTTCTTTCCTTCTTAATTTTGAATGCACTAATAATGTTTCAGAATATGAAGCATTGATTCTTAGCCTTAATATTACAAAATCTCATGGTATTAAAATGCTCTCAGCCTGTGGTTATTTTGAATTAATTGTTTCTCAGGTTAGAAATAAGTTCACCACCAAGAATCCAAAATTAAAATAATATAGAAATCTAGTGTGGGACTTAATTGAATTCTTTGATGTCTTTGGAATTAAATGGATAGAGAGATCAGAGAATTTTCTTGCAGACTTGATGGATAATATAGCCATCAAGTAGATTGATATCCCTTTTGATGAGATTGTGCAGGTGGAGATGAAAAATAGGTCATCAGTCCTTGACAACATGCAGAATTGACAGATATTTGAAGATGATAAAGACCTCCTCAAATTTATAATCAATGAGGATAAGTATGAATATTAGTGCATTGACTGGAATGGGTATGTTGAAACTCAAGATGGAAAAGAAACCTTGTTTGATAAGAAAATTGTTCAGTTAAAAACCAACAAAATTTCCAGAGGTCTGGTTGCATTGGAAGGAGTGTTTGATGACCAAGAAACTTTCAAAAGGGGTAAAGTTGTTAATGAATCTGAGGATATTGAGAAGATTAATTTAGGAAATGACCTTACTCCTAAGGAAGTCTATATAGGCAAAAAAATTACTCCTAAAGTTAGAGCTAATTTGATAAATCTATTAAGAAAGTATAGGCACATCTTTGCATGGTCATATGATGACCTTAAAGCTTACAGAGAGGACCTATTTCAGCATGAAATTC